>SKCR01007438.1:0-45319 GCA_019454045.1 Zanthoxylum bungeanum | reverse complement strand
TGGTTCGGGAACAAAGCCCAGAGGTCGAGGCACCTCACCATCATAACAAATTCAGTTCGAGTAACAGGTAAGTCAGGTGACAGCTGGCGAGCCAGGTAAGTAAAAATGCATTGCAGTAACTTTGATAGGATTGTCATTGTCACACACTACACAAGTCCCATCAAAGTGGGGGCGACTGTAGACACTGGATTTTTGCATATCATGCCCAATGACGAGTCTCGTAAGGAGGCACTACCTTTTATGTCGTGGAAGTTGCAGGAAACGGACGCTGGAAGGGTAAAAGTTGGAAATTGAAATTATTGTTGGAATTAACTTGGTTGTCTAGCTTCGATTTGCTCGTTGGATCTCTGCTTATGCTCGGCCCAAGAACCCATAAGCCACTTACCAAATCATACACCAAGCCCATATACCCAAGCCACCAAAAAGAACCAAACCCATGCCCAACACCAAACCCACGCCCAAAGCCTCCCCAAATGACAAAACAAATACACCCTTCACGTGACAACCCATAACTTCTTCCAAACAATTCAAACCAAACCAACAAACACACACAAACCCATGCCCCACGCCCACACCTTGCCACCTTTCCAAACCACAAGGCAACAAACACCCATGCTCCCCACTTTACCTTTCTTTCTTTTCTTTATTCAAACAACAAACAAATCACAACAAACCCCATACCACTAGCTTTCTTCCTTACACACCCATACCATCCTCCATTATCTCCCTCACTCATTGCAAACAAACAATGAAACTCATATCATATACCAACCCCTCCCACTTGAATAACAAGGAACAAACACAAAGCAACAAAGTCCACCTAAGCCACACCCATCACCCTTGCGAGCCACACACGCCCAAGGCCACCCAAAAATGACAAAGCAAGCACAAGCCAACTCACTTCCCATTAAACACTCTCCACCTTTGCCTATAAAAGAAGCCAAAACCAATCAAAAAGGGCTAACACATATAGAGCACATAGGAAGCACACACATGAAAGGATAAACAGCCCACAAAAGCCCCTAAACACAACAAAAAGAGAGAACATAAGCTAGCACATAGGAGATAGGAGAGCACATAGGCAGCAACACTTGGCACTTGAAGAGCACACAAAGTCCTCTCCTCTCAAGCCAAAGAGACAGCAGCAACACAGCATCAAAGCAGAGGGGAAACAAGTGAGCAAATCAGCAGGATAACCAAGGAAAAAGGGAACCAGTGAACCAGAAAAGTTGCGGAGCATCAACCCTTTCGACGGCCGTGAACGTGCTTCCAAGACGAAGGAAAAAAAGGTTAGACCTGAGGGCATATGATACTTATCCTCTTCGCATGAATTTATAATTTAGAAAGCATGTTAATTATGATATTTAAGTATGTATGAATTAGTTTGACATGTTAATTATGTGATGTGATTCCGGATGGACGGAATACGTGTTATTTCTTGTGGTATATCGGATGGAAACTCGGACATAAATTCCGTAGCCGAATCCGAATGGACGGTAATTAATGCGGTTTGTACTCGAGATACAATGCCACGTACCCCTTGGAAGACCCACACGTATTCCGTTTCATCCAAATTTGTGTTTGAGCATGATTTAGACTAGTGTGTGATTTGTTTCTTATGCATGATTAGGATGTTTAACATGTTATAGTTTTGTGCATGACTAGTGGTGATGATGGAGCATGATTTAATTGTTTAGTATGTCAATCTTTATGCATGATTTAAGGGTCCATGTGATTAGATATGTCGTTGTGATAATCGTGTTTGAATAACGCATCCAAGACTGATGAATGTATGTAATCTGCCAGTTCTCGTTCGAACGCGTCATCGAACGCATCACGAACGAGAACCTTCTGTCTCTACCGTTCGAACGCGTTATCAAACGCTACTCGAACGCGCGCACATCTGTAGCATCAGGTCTCATTCTGTTCGAACGTGTTTTCGGACGCCCTACGAACGAGAACCTATTGTCTTATTTCTGTTCGAACACGTCTCGGACGCCATACGAACGAGAACATACTGTCTCATTTCTGTTCGAACGCGTCTCAGACGCCATACGAACGAGGACCTTCTGTCTTAACCGTTCGAACGCGTTTACGAACGCAACGCGAACGCTTACGGTCTTCCTGTACTACATCATGACATGTCTATCTTAACATATAGTTATCCCCTTGAACTTTATGCATTTGTATTACTTCTTTAGTCATCTATTTATGTTATGCACTTAAATACCTTTTCTTAGTATGCATGTTTGTAAGAATGTTCTTTGTTTGTGCCTTTGTCAAGTTGTATGCCTTTGAAATGTAATTTGTCTTCATGCTTGAATTTGGACATAGATTATATATGAATAGGATGCATGCAAACATTAAAATATGCTAAATGTAAACTTAGACATGGGATTTGTATGTGGAAATTTAAGTGTAAGTTTATTGCTATGCATGTGAATCTAGAAGCATGATACCATGGAAATGAGTGTTACTCAAGCATGATTAAGTTATTACATAAATCCTTTCGTTACAAGTGACATAAGTAAGGGACCATCCGAACCCAACGGTTTGAGGTCTTCCCTTGCGAGGGGTGAGTGCGGCCTTAAATCTTATTTTCCCGGTTCACACCGGGTGGCGACTCCATCATTCTCCGGGTTAGTCCCCGTGGCTACTCCGTACTCCCAAGTAGTGCCGCGAGCCTAGAACAGCATGCGTCGTCCAGTTTTGTTGTCTACACCTCGACTGCCCCATTAGCTTGCGGCCTGTATGGTGAAGACTTATGATGACCTATCCCATATTTCTGTAGCATCGCTTTGGTTTTCTCCCTGAAATTGGACTCCGTTGTCCGTAACACGTGATGCGGCATACCATATCGGCATATGAGGGTTCCGGCTTATGAACTTAGCCATCTGCTTTGCCGTAACATTGCGGAACGACTCGGCTTCTACCCATTTCGAGAAGTAGTCCACTGGCACCACTATAAAGTGATGTCCGTTCGACACATTCGGCCAAATTTCTCAATCATATTATTCCCCATGCTGAGAAAGGCCACAGTTCTGACAACCCGTGCAACTCTATGTGCGGCAAATGATTCAAATTCCCATGCGCTTGAAAATCATGACAGTGTTTCACCAGTTTCGCGCAATCAGCTTCCATGGTCGACCAGTAAAAGCCTTGTCTCACAATCTTGCGGGACAAGTTCAATCCGTTCATATGCGGTCAAACACCAGCATGCACTTCATCCATTATCTTCTGAGCTTCTTCCTTTCTCAAACATTTCAGCTGAATACCATTCGCTTGCCTCTTGTAGAGTTCTCCCTTCAAACTCACATATTGAGCAGCCAACTTCTGAACGGCGATTCTGTCTTTTCTGCTCGCTTCCTCTGGGAATTCCCATGTTCACATACCTCTGAATATCATGATACCAAGGTTTCCCATCATCAACCTCTACTTCCAATATTCTCTCTATCTCATAAACTGGTTTACTCGCCGTCGTCAACACCAGTGGTCTCATCACCAATTTCTAATCTGGATTCTCCCAAGTTGCGGCTAGCGTCGCCAATGCATCTGCCATCTGATTTTCTTCCCGAGGCAAGTGCTGGAATTTGCAGTTAGGAATAGCCTGTGCTAGGTTTCTGAGGTGGAATAAGTACGGCTTCAACCGTTCTTCCTTTAACTCCCATTCTCCTTGCATCTGTCGGATCACCAACATCGAGTCTCCATAAACCTCCACATTTGTAGCTCTCAAGGCTGTCAATGCAGTCAACCCAAATGCACATGCTTCATATTCAGCCATGTTATTAGTTACTCCGAATGTTAGCCTTTTGGCCATAGGCAAAGTCTCTCCCCCGGGGTTACTATTATGATTCGATTCCGGCTCCTTTGCAGTTTACTGCTCCGTCAAAATACATCTTCCATCCTTGGACTGCTATAGCTTGGATTTCTTCGTCGGGGAACTCAAACTTGTACTGATCCCCTTCGACAGGTTGCAATGCCAAGAACTCTGCCACAGCTCGTCCTTTAATCACCTTGGAAGTGAGATACTCAATATCAAATTCTGTCAGCAGTACCAACCATCTGCCCAATTTTCCAACTAGTGAAGGCACTGAATGCAGGTACTTCAAAGGATTCTCCTTTGCGACCACTTGGATCTTGTAAGACTGGAAATAGTGGCGTAATTTCCTGGACGCCCATACTACTGCCAGACAAATCTTCTCCACTTCCTGATAGCGAGCTTCGTACGGAAGCAGCTTTTTACTGAGGTAGTAGATGGCGTGCTCTACTCCTGTCTCATCGGCTTGTACCATCATCGCCCCCAGCGCTTCGGGTTCAATAGCCAAATAAAGCACCAAAGGTCTGCCCTGTTTCGGAGGTCTCAGAACGGGAGGTTTCACCAAATATTCCCTTATTCTGTCAAATGCTTCCTGACACTGCTCGTTCCACTTTACCGGCTGATCTTTCCTCAACAACTTGAAGATGGGCTCACATACTGACGTCAGCTTGGCAATGAACCGACTAATATACTGGATTTTCCCTAGGAAGGCTCTGATTTCTTTCTCTGTCTTTGGTGCCGGCATTTCTGTAATAGCCTTGATCTTTTCAGGATCCACTTCTATTCCACCCATTCCCACTGTGTGGCCGAGTAGTTTACCCGACGTTACTCCGAATACACACTTCTTAGGATTCAACCGCAAGTTGTACTTGTCCACTCGTTCAAGGAACTTTTCCAACGCTTCTATATGCCCGTCTCTTGTCTCTGACTTGACCATCATGTCTTCTATGTATACCTCAATTTCCTTATGCATCAGGTCATGAAACAAAGTAGTGGCCATCCGCTGATAAGTGGCTCCGGCATTCTTAAGCCCAAATAACATCACCTTGTAGCAGTAAGTACCCATTTTGTAACAAAGGCGGTCTTATGCTTATCTTCTTCGGCCATGAGCACTTGATTATATCCGGAGAACCCATCCGCAAATGAGTACATGGCAGACAATGCCGCACTATCTACAAGCACATCTATATGCGGTAAAGGAAAGTCATCCTTTGGGCATGCCTTGTTAAGATCTCTATAGTCAACACACATTCTGACTTTGCCATCTTTCTTCGGCACAGGCACGATGTTGGCCAACCACTCGGGGTATTTCACTACTTCCAGGAATCCCACGTCAATTTGCTTCTTAACTTCCTCTCTGACCTTCTCGGCCCATTCGGGTCTCATCCTTCGGAGTTTCTGCTTCACTGGCTTCATATTCGAATAGGTCGGAATCGCATGCTGGGCAATACTTCTATCTACCCCAGGCATGTCCTCGTAAGACCAAGCAAACACTTTGGCGTATTTTACCAATATTCTTCCAGATTTTTCGCTCCTCAGCGGTAACTTCGCTTGCGATCAGAATCTCTTTGGGACTCTCAGGTGTTCCGAGGTTGAAAGTATTTGTCTTAGTGGAGTTGATATCAAATATGCTTAAGTCATGCAAGTTAGAAAGTGGAGACTCAGTCAAGTAAGCAAAATTATTGTCTTTATTGCCAATAATAGAAGGAGTACACTCAAACAAATCTGGAAGGAAAATATCCTCATCCTCTACAGATATTTCTCCCTCTACAACAGGATCCTTCTCAGGTTTCTTCTCTTCCTCGAGTGTTAGGGTCTCAAGCTTCATAAGTTCTTCTTCCCACTCTTCTTTCTTCATTTCTTCAACCAGCGGATTTTCTCCCAACATGTCCTGGAAGATCTCGAACCCTGGCACCACAATCCCGTTCACTTCTACAGGTTCAGGCTCTCCTTGATACCCCGATGCTTTGACGAAGCATTCCATCAACTTCAGCCCCTTCTTCTTGGCTTTTGGCTTGTCCTCATCAGAACGGTATCCCAAACCCTTCCGAGTATTCTGCCCCTTGAAATCCGGCAGTCTCGAACCTTGGCCTGGCTCAAATTTCATCTTCTCCATAATTCGGGCTACCTTGGGATCCACCCACTCCTCAAAAGTCACCGACACTTGGAACCTCGTAAAAGGTTGTATTTCCAAGGTGGCTACAGCATTATCCGCTTCAGCTCGTATGGTGACAATTTCCCCTTCATATGGGAACTTAATCATCTGATGTAGAGTAGAGGGCACCCCTCCAAGCCCGTGAAACCAAGGCCTTCCCAACAATAAGGCAAACGTGGCTGGGATGTCCAGCACTGTAAATTCAACTTCATCCTCTACTGGGCCAACCTTGACCATTGCGACAAAAGTACCTTCGACTCCTCGCTTGCTATCATCATAGGCTTTGATAGTCATGTTAGAAGGATTCAACTCAGTTGGCTTAATACCCAGCCTTGCCAGAATCTTCAGTGGGCACACATTGATGGAAGAGCCATCATCCACCATTACGCACGAAGTCCTCTTACCTCTCACCTCAGCTCGGATAAAGAGGGGCCTATTGTGGTTTCTCCCTTCAGCCGGGAGTTCTTCATCAGAGAAGGTTATCTGCAGAGCCTCTTTCTGCACTGACCCCACAAACATTCCGGATTAGCATCCTCGGGTACGACTATTTTGCTCAGAGCCTCCACCATGGCCCGCCTGTGTTCTCCAGATGCACACAATAATTCCCAGATGCTTAAGTGTGCCGGGTCTTCTTCAATTGCCTCAGCACTACGTCTCCTTCAGCAGGCTCAGCGTTCTCGGCCACTTCCCGGCCATCTGTCAGCGCTTCCTTCCCCTTTTCAACAGTATCATTGTAAAAGCGCCCACTCCGGGTCATGCCTTTCACCTCCTCTTCCTCATCACTACTAGAGAAGTTTCCCAGAAATCCTTCTTCTGCTCAGTCTCATCTTCACTATTGCTGTCCCAGATGCCTAGGCAGAAGGCTTGGTGGTCAAGGGTTTGGAGGACAAAGTCCTCGGGTAAGCCGGAAATTGATCATGTAAGTAGTAGGTGGGGGGACGGAGTGATAATTGGGCAAGGGATTGCGGTGTGTGTTTGGCTGGTCTCTTTCAGGGTCGGGGATTTTACGGGAGTCGATTAGGTCTTGGATCTCATGTTTGAGGCGACCACAACTGTCAGTGTCATGGCCTTTTGCTGGTGTGAAAGTGACAGTACTGGTTCAGGTTATAATGTGGTGGTAGGGGATTAGGAAGTGGTCGTGGTTCCAAGGGTTTGAGAAGTCCTTGCCTTGCCAATTTCTCGAACACTTTAGACAAGGGCCTTCCCAGGTTCGAAAAGCGCCGATTCCTGACGGCGGCCACCTCAGCAGAGACAGGCTTAGTACCTGATGATCCTCCAACAGTTCTCCTGTTTAGACTATAGAACTTTCTGTTCTCGGCCTCTTCCTCCTCAATGTCCATGACAGTTTCCCTCAACTGTCGGAAATCTGCTATCATGGAGGTCATTCTCCTCAGCTTACCATAGATCGAGGGCTTAGTCCCCTTGATGATCATCTTAATCTGATCTTTTTCCGAGGGCCTGGTCTGCATCTTCAAGAGCTGGCTTCTCCAGCGGTCAACATACTCTTTAAAGCTCTCCTCAGGCTTCTGCTTAGTATTCTCCAAGTCGCGGAGCGACAGGTCGATTTCTAAGTCGGTCACATACTGCTTCAAGAAGGCATCAGCCAACTCCCTCCAATCTTCTTTAACCTTCTTCTCAAGGCTATGATACCAAACCACAGGTGCCCCCTCGAGTGACATCCCGAACATTTTCTGGACCTGGCGCGATGAGATAGGCCAACTGAACTCATCACCGAGACATATTGTCGCAAATGGACCCTCGGGTCCCCATTCCCATTAAACTTTGCGATGTGTCAGGCATTTTGAACTGCGCGGGAACTGCTCCTCAAAGGTCATTGAATCATAATCCAGTAGATCCTCATGCTTTCCCCTCAGCTTACGGGTGACAGACTCCATCTGATCGCGGAGCCTTTGCACTTCAACCTGGGAGCCTTTGTCAGTCATCTTGGCGAGATTTGCTTCAATCTGATCCATCTGAGACCCTTCATTAACGGATTCTTCGATCATATTTTCCTGAAGGTCTTTTGACTAATCTGCCCTCTTCTCTAACCCAACGGGAATCTATGTTGCCTCTCTTAAGGCCATGTGTCAGTGCATATGTGTGCGATGCATGTAATAGATATAATATGAAAGAAACTTTAAACTACTTGGCCCATTATCATTTTAAAGTATTTAATCACACCATCGCGCGGTGCAAACTTGTCCCAGTTGAAAAGGCCCAACAGGTTTACACTTTACAATGATATGGCTAAATGACTTCAAATGATAAAAGGCCCATTCACAAAGTGGCCCACCGGTATTTTAGAAGCTTTTGGTCCAACTGTCAAAGGGCACGAACTTGTCCCAGTTTAAATGGCCCAACAAGTTCACATCTTTTGACAAAAGGTCCAACTGGATCCAAATGGCGGCGGTCCAACACACAAACATAAAATAAACAACTACCGGTTCTTCATGGCTAAATTCCACAAGTGGGTTCACGGGGCGCGGACAAAGGCTCTCGCTGACGAAGGTTTGCCCACAACTAGGACTCCCCACTCAAGGGTTCAAGCGACCAAGTGAGTGCACCTTTTTATACCTTACGGTACGTGCCAACGAGTTACGGCGTGTGACTAACTGTCGAATGGATTTCCCGTTGTAGATTCCCCAGAGGAGGGTGGAGCGAGGCTCTCTTAAGTACCCAAGCCCCTTAGGCTCTTATCGCTTGGTGTCAGGAATAAACAACGAGTCCTCCAAACTAGTCTGTCACGACGAGCTACAAGCGATGATTTATCTAGGTGCCTTCACAGCTTTTCCCCGAAGGGTAGTGAGTGAAGGAAGACACCCAACCATCACCTAGCTTCAACAAAGCCTTTGATTAACCCCCTCAACCCACTATAGAAATGGTCAACTAATGCACAAATTATACACATCACAAGACATGATTTCGAGGCCGATTCTCTAATCCCCAGTGGAGTCGCCAGACTGTAGACAACAGAACCTGGGCGACGCTGTTCTAGGCTCGCGGCCTAGTTGGGAAGTACGAAATAACATGGAGTCGCCACCCGGTGTGAACCGGGACAAAGATTTAAGGCCGCACTCACCCCTCGCAAGGGAAGACCTCAAACCGTTGGTTTCGGAATGGTCCCTTACTTATGTCACTTGTGATGATATAATTTGTGCAATGAATCAACCAAGTCTACTCAATAATCATGCTCAAGGGTACTTACTTAGATCTAACATGCTTTCATCCAAATAACTCCACGCAATGTAACACAACGCATATTGAACCATTAAATCAACATGCATAAATCATTATCCAAACACATCATAAACTAATAACATGCATAAGGAACAACCTAAATATGCTTTAACAAATAAATAACAAACTAAATTAAACCATGCTTTAAATAATAAACGAATAACCTAAAGACTATAACATGCTCAAATACAAATTTGGATGAAACGAGATACGTGTATCTTAAGTGGTACGTGGCATTGTATCCCGAGTGCAGACCATACTACCGTCCATTCGGAATCGGCTATGGAATTTACGTCCGGGTTTCCATCCGATATACCACAAAAGGGAACACATATCCCGCTCATCCAACAATCACATCATGCCTCAAACGACTCTCATGCAATTATATATCAAAATAAATAAAACAAAAATAAAGAAGATAAGTAAAAAAGGTGCCCTCAGGTCTAACCTCTTTTGTCGTCTCAAGAAAGGGCGTCACACGTCCGTTGGAAGGGTGATTGATCCGATACTTTTCCGATTTGTCTACTCAACGTCTTTCCTCGCTGTTTTGCTGTTTGAGCTGCTGTTTTTGGTCCGTTTCGCTGCTGTTTTGCTGCTGTTTTTCAGGTCACTGTTTTGTGATTTAGTGGACTGTTTTGGATGATTTGGAAGGCTAGGGGTTGCGGCTTTTAAGGTATTCTAGGGGAAACTTTATGCAGATTTTTGGGTGGTTTATAGGTGATTTTAGGACTGTTTTATAGGCTCAACTCACTGCCAAAACGATCAGAACAGTGAGCTAAGTTGCGGCAGTTCAAGGTGCAGTGAGGGGTGTTTTTGGGACTGGTTTGGGCGTGAATGGGGCTGTGATTGGAGGGTTTTTGTGCGACTTGAGGGCTGTGTGAAAGGTGTTATTTTGGTGTGTTTTTGGGCTGTGAATGGTGGCTAAGATGCGGCAATGGAGGCTAGAATTTTAAGGCTTGGGCGTGAAGGGTATTGATGAAGGGGGGAAGATGCGACAATGAAGGGAAATTGATCTTAAAGGTTCGGCAATGGGAGCTTCAATGGGATGCTTAGGCGTGCAATGGAGGCTTAAGAGAGTGCTTTAGGCGTGTGAGAGAGGTATGTGAGCTCGCCTTTGAATGGGTTGTGAAGGCCTCTTTTTATAGGCAAATGAGAGGAGACTTTCCTTATCCGACTAGGAATAGGATTTCTATTGATAGTGACATTTATTCTAATTGGTATCTCATAAGGAATAGATCTCCTAATTTAGGATTGTGATTGGATTTGATTAGGAAAGGGATTTGATTTGATTTCTTCTAATTAGGAAAGGATTTGTCTTGATTTAAGCATGTGATAAATGTGTATCTTCCTAATTTAAGACATTATGGGCGATGGGCGTGGGTGTGGTTGATGAGCTTTGTAGGTGGTTGGTTTGGGTTTGATAAGTGGTCTATAGGAGTTTTGGGCCTAAGGTAAGCTTTGAAACGGAAGTCCAACAACAACCGGAGCCAAACAACGAGGTTAAATCCAACAAAATTTCCATTTTCCAACTTTACCGTTCCAACGGCCGTTTCCCGCAACTTTCATGACTAAAGAGGTAGTTGCCTCCATACGAGACTCATCATTGGGCTAATGTGTAAAAATGCAATGCCTACAGTCACCCCATTCCTAGACTAGATGACATGTTCGATGAATTGCATGGTTCCAAAATTTTTAGTAAGATTGATTTAAAGAGTGGATACCATCAAATTCGTATTAGAGAGGGAGATGAGTGGCAAACTGCATTTAAGACTAAGTATGGCTTGTATGAACGCTTAGTTATGCCATTTGGTCTTTCAAACGCACCTAGCATATTTATGAGATTGATGAATCATGTTATGCGTGCATTTTTAGGTAAGTTTGTTGTGGTTTATTTTGATGACATCTTAGTTTACAGTAAAACAGTAGATGGGCATATTATGAATTTGTAACATGTTCTTGATGTGTTAAGGCAAGAAAAAATGTATGCTAACTTTGATAAGTGCACTTTTTGTATGGATAGAATTGTTTTCCTTGGTTTTGTTGTGAGTGCAGATGGCATCGAAGTAGATTTAGAAAATGTGAAGGCAATTCAGGATTGGCCAACACCAACAACAGTAACAGAACTCAGAAGCTTCCATGGATTAGCAAGCTTCTACCATAGATTTTTAAGACTTCAGTAGTATTGCAGCACCATTGACTGAAGTAGTAAAGAAGACTTTTGGCTTCAAATGGGGTGAAGAGCAGGAGCATGCATTCCAGGATCTAAAAATGAAGTTGTGCAGTGCACCAGTCTTGTCACTACCCAACTTTGAGAAGACATTTGAGATTGAGTGTGACGCATCTGGGATAGGCATTGAAGCGATTCTTATGCAAGAAAAGCAACCAATAGCTTACTTTAGTGAGAAGCTGAATGGAGCAGTTTTGAGGTACCCCACATATGACAAGGAGTTGTATGCACTAGTGCGAGCCATTAAGATTTGGCAGCATTATTTGTGGCCTCGAGAGTTTGTGATCCATACAGATCATGAATCATTGAAGCATCTGAAGGGCCAAGGTAAGCTGAACAAACGACACGTAAAATGGTTAGAGTTTGTTGAGAAATTTCCATATGTAATCCGCTATAACAAGGTAAGGAAAACATTGTCGCCGATGCACTATCGTGAAGGTATGTTTTACTTACTTCATTGAGTGAAAGAATGCTTGGGTTTGAATTTATTAAAGAACTTTATGCTAGTGATATTGACTTTAGTACTATCTATGCTGCATGTGAAAAGTCTGCTTTTAGTAAATTCTACCAACATGATGGGTTTTTGTTTAGGGAGAATAGATTATGCATTCCTGTTTGTAGTATGCGTGAGTTGTTAGTGAGGGAAGCACATGTGGGAGGTTTAATGGGGCACTTTGGCATTGCCAAAACCTTAGGGGTATTGAGTGAACATTTTTATTGGCCTAAAATGCGGAGAGATATTGAGCGTTTGTGTGATAAATGCTTAACTTGTAAACAGGCTAAATCTAAGGTTATGCCTCATGGGTTGTATACACCATTGCCTATACCTAGTGAGCCATGGGTAGATGTATCGATGAACTTTATCTTAGGTTTACCTAGGACTAAGAAGGGTAGAGATTCCATCTTTGTAGTGGTTGATAGGTTCAGTAAGATGGCACACTTTATATCATGTCATAAAACCGATGATGCCACTAACATTGCTGACTTGTTCTTTAGAGAAGTAGTACGACTCCATGGGATTCCATGGAGTATAGTTTCAGACCGTGATGTCAAAATCCTTAGTCACTTTTGGAAAGTTTTATGGGGTAAGTTGGGAACTAAACTTTTGTATTCTACTACTTGCCACCCCGAAACTGATGGCCAGACCGAGGTTGTTAATAGGACTTTGACTCAGTTATTGCGTACTATTATCAATAAGAACTTAAAAACCTGGGAGGATTGTTTGCCTTTTGTTGAATTTGCATATAATCGTAGTATTCATTCATCTACATCTTACTCACCATTTGAAATTGTTTATGGTTTTCAGCCATTAACTCCATTAGATTTTTTACCTTTGCCTGTTGATGCGCATGCAAGGCTAGATGGAAAAAGGAAAGCCGATTTGGTGAAGCATATACATGAGAAAACAAGAGAGCAAATACAACAGAAGAATGAGCAATATGCTTCTCATGCTAATAAGGGAAGAAAGCGTGTGGTATTTCAGCCTGGAGATTGGGTTTGGTTCACATGCGCAAGGAGAGATTTCCTGAACAACGTAAATCTAAGCTACAACTGAGAGGGGATGGTCCATTTCAAGTCTTGGAATGGATTAATGACAATGCATACAAGCTAGATTTATAAGGTAAGTATAATGTGTCTGCTACATTTAATGTTTCTGACTTAACTCCTTTTGATACAGGTTCAGATTCGAGGTCGAATCCTTTTCAAGAGGGAGGGGATGACATGATCCAGGCCGACAACAAAGCAAAAGACCCATTACAAGTACCAGAAGGGCCAATTACGAGGCAGAGGACCAAAAGACTCAGAGAAGCAATGGCGGGATTATTTCAGAGTTTTATGGCCGACTGCAACAAACAAATAGAGACGCATGTGGGCTTCGATGGAAAGGGCCCAAAGCCATTTCTTGGCCCAAATCAGTTTAGAATAAAGCTTCATAGGCATTTGAAGACTTAAAGACTTGGTATTTTTGTAATTTCGTATTTAAGGGAATTGTTGTCTTTATGCCTTTAGGGTTTCTTTTGTATCAATATTTAAGCTTTCTTTCTTTTTCATTTGGAAAACAATCAACGAAATTTATAAAACTCAAAAGCTTAAAGCTTTGACTATGGCCGAATTCTTGTAAGGGAGGGATTCCCCTTTTCAAGTTTGAATCGACTTATCTAAGTTTTGGCAAACTTAGTGGCGTCTCCATTGCTAGCAAATCACTAGAATGATTCATCTTAAAGGTTCTCAAGAGCAAGTTCTTTATGGGTCTTCTTTGTGGCCTTGGAAGGGTTTTGTTTCTACAAAATTAAATTCGTGGTTCTTGGGGTTCTGTCCGTTGCTTGGGGTTTGCTTAGATTTCGAATCCAAGTGGGTTTCTTGTCAATAAATCAAAGACAAGTTGCGGAAATTAATTACTTTGATCGGTTGAGATTTCAAAAATTCAAGAGATGTAGATGAAGCTCCAAGCTTTCTATGTTGTTTCCAACTCAAGGGTGAGTTTCCCTATCACCTTAGTTGACTCCTTTAAGTGCTAGCTTGTAGAAATTTTGCAACAAAATTCCATGGGAGGGAGAAGAGTGCTCGGCTTTGTGAGGGAGAGAATAGAGAATTTTTGTTTTTCGTATTTTGTTTTCTAAAAACACACACCAAAGTCAAGAACCAAAAGTTGTGTATATCTTTCAAAAAGTAAGAAACAAAGTGTGTTGGTTTTGGTTTGAGTGTTCCATAAGCAATCTAAGCTTTACTCAACCAATAACAACTTCCATCAAATGTCAAACATGTTAATGTAAGTCAAGTGGGTCCCACCACTTTTAAATTTCAAATTTAAGTCGAATAACTCAACACGCAACTTCGCTCGAGCCCGGATTCATTTAATCCAAATAAACGAATTTTCCGTCACGACGTAATTAAATCCAATTTAATTAAATAATAATGCCTCGCAAAATTATTACGAAAGTCACCTGCTAATCTGCAGATCCAGCACATCAGTACATATATGAGTACCACATCCAGAATCAAAAATCCAATTTTTAAAACTAGAAGTAGACATGTTATTTCAATAACAAACATACCTGAAGTCGGAGCCTTGCCCGCCTTCACTTCCTTCATGTGCGCCTTGTACTCACAACAGTCACGCTTCCAGTGACCCCATTTGCCACACTGCAGGCAGACATCATGGGATATTTCATTTGCCTTCCCAGAAGACTTTGATGATTTGGCCTTGCCTTTTCTTTTCTTCCTCTTCACACCTCCATAAGCCTTCGGCCAAGCCTTGGCCTTCTGAGATGTCGAAGCGAAGTGCGCCTCGCGATTCTTGCCCTTCAGAATCTCTGGCTCTACTTCTTTCAGCATCGCTATCAACTCTCCAAGAGTCTTCTTTTGGTTCTTCATATTGTAGTTCATGATTAACCCGCCCCAGCAGTCAGGAAGAGACTATAAGATCAAATTTATGGAAGTCTCAGCCTCAAAGGTTATGCCCAGCTGACCCAACTATTCGATGTCAGCAATCATCTGCGACACATAGTGCTCGACAGATGTACCCTCTGACATGCGAGAGCGAAATAGCTTCTTTCGCAATTCATACTTATGAGATCTAAGGTTAGATCTATGAAGATCCTTCAATTTCAACATCATGTTGTAGGGATCCAATCCCTTGTTTTGACGACGAGCTTGAGGGGTCATTGCGGCAAGCATGACGGAATGAGCAGTTGAGTTGTCATCACTGTGAGTCTTCCAAAGCTCATAATCAACAACCCGCTCATGTCTAGGCTCAGGCCCGAGAGGTCTGTCTAATACATAGAGCAACTTCTCGGCTCCCAGGATAATCCTGAGATTCATATCCCAATTTGGAAAATTGGAGCCGTTAAAGATATTATCGTCCATGACGATGTCTTGACACTAATCTTTCCAGTCATCTTGATTGCAATAGTCTAACTATTCAATCAACGATATCGGGTATAGTCAAATGTAATGATTACTATAATCCAACTATATACTCAACTACAAATGATATTATAAGGGTACAATCCAACTGTTCAATAAAAATAATAAAGTATTAGTCCAACTAATAAATATATAACAACAAAAATAATTTGAAAGCGCATATTTAGCAAATATTAAACGAAATTGAAAATTTAATACTGACCTCCCATTATTTTTCGGTGAGCCTTTAACTCTCTGTTGAGTACTCGAGAAAACCCAGCTCCTAGTGGGCTAGGATCCCGTTAAATAACACACAACCTTGACTTTGGCCAACAAGCTGTATAAAACTTAACAAGGTAGATCTCTAAGATCAATTGGATCCCATCCAATTCCTAGATTCGGTAGGTGGACCTCCAAGTCCGAAACATATATCCAATATATGTAAATATATCCAATATATTTCCTAACATTTTCCTCTAAATCAACTAAGCCTTGGCTTTGGCTCAACAAGCTTAATGATTCCAGTTAAGCGCGACCCATTGACAGTGGGAAAACTTTGTAATCCACGTCGATGTACAGAAGTGACCTTGACTTTGGCCAACAAGTCACGAATGCCAAAGACATGCGATATATAACAAAGCCTTTGTGGTTCAAACACATCCGCGATGGATAATGATCTTGACTTTGGCCAATAAATCAAAGCCAATCTTGGATCTTGAGAGAGAACCACTCAATGGAAGGAAAACGTTTAATATTTGAGTGAAGGATTTTCGCGTAAATTGGGAACCAATTTATTATCTTTGATTAGGTCTCATCATACACCCTTAAGCATGCATTCTAAAAGCATAATAAGGCGTGAAATAAATTAATAATGATATGCGGATGGATATATAACAAATTGTTACCAGAACAAATCTCTCAATTTCCTCTCTCCCGCTAGCACTATTCATACTTCTACCCGATTACATAATACATTAAAGAAACCTCATTAACATTGAGGGGAATTGGTGAGAAGAGAAATACAAAGAGTAAAGAGATAATAAGCTGGACACGCAGGTCCAATTTAATAAATTCTAATTTATTACAACAATTTCCAAAATTGCCCTCGCCCTTCTAATATCCATCCGATATACATTATTCATACAATACATCCATGTTTTCACACAAAGCATGTTATTCAATCAATCTAATCCAATTAATTAATCTTTGAATTAATGACCATCCAATGTTCAAACAAAGATTTGATTTGCGCGAGTCCAACTCATTTAAGAATAAATACTTAAAGTACGTATTCTTGAATTATATCGAACTACAATTTTAAATCCAATTTAATTTGTATTCAATACTAATTCTATTTAATTCCAAATTAAATAATTACACTTATTTTAGTACCTTTTAGACTTAGATTCTAAATCTAATCTAAATGGGTCTCAAAGGCCCAATTAGTATCCAATACTATTTTAATTAAAGTCTAATGAGCTTTTAATTAATTCTTAAGGCATGGGATTTGGCCAATATGGATCCAAATGCCAAGGCCCAATAAGGAATCACCCTTTTGCCAAAAATCAATTTAGGCCCATTAGGCCCAATTAAATTATTTAAAGGCCCAAAAGTTATATTTGAACTTTATGGAAATGGTTTTAGGCCCAATTTGGATCCAATCCAATTTTCCAAAACCAAGCTTGGCCCAACCAAGCCCATTAAGCCCAAATACAACAAAAATAACCCAATCCAATTTTAAAGACTAATTTAATTAATATAACATTCCAAATATCACATTAATTTTAATTAAAGTGTAATTTCCATAATTAATTAAGTAAACTAATATTTCCAAAACATCAATTAAACTAATTAATCATGCATTAAAATATTCAATTCATGTCCAACACAATTGAAGCAAAATCAATTTATTTCATGCTTATGGTTCACGGCAATTTGGGCATAATAATATCCAATCTTGATTTCAATCTAATTAAATCAACAATCAATATACATATCATGCCATAAACTTATGCAATAGTCAAATTAACAAACAAATCACCATGAACATAATAAGGGTTATTTTCGTCCAAGCTTAAGAATTTGGGGAAAAATTAATCTAATCAATTTTCTAAATTCTTGTGATGCACAAATCCAATTAATCATTATCAAAGCACAACCAAACTACCAATTTGGAAAAATCATGCTCAAAACACAAAATCCCCAAATAAAGTATATAAACCGTAAACTTAAATCATGCTTTGAAAAGGCTCTGATACCATTGTTAGTGTCCTAGACATGCCCAAGGTCTCTAAGTCATGATATGTGTGTGAATAAATCAAAGACAAGTTGCGGAAATTACTTACTTTGATCGGTTGAGATTTCAAAAATTCAAGAGATGTAGATGAAGCTCCAAGCTTTCTATGTTGTTTCCAACTCAAGGGTGAGTTTTCCGATCACCTTAGTTGACTCCTTTAAGTTCTAGCTTGTAGAAATTTTGCAACAAAATTCCATGGGAGGGAGAAGAGTGCTCGGCTTTGTGAGGGAGAGAATAGAGAATTTTTGGTTTTTGTATTTTGTTTTCTAAAAATATACACCAAAGTCAACAACCAAAAGTTGTGTATATCTTTCAAAAAGTAAAAAACAAAGTGTGTTGGTTTTGGTTTGAGTGTTCCATAAGCAATCTAAGCTTTACTCAACCAATAAAAACTTCCATCAAATGCCAAACATGTTGATGTAAGTCAAGTGGGTCCCACCACTTTTAAATTGCAAATTTAAGTCGAATAACTCAACACGCAACTTCGCTCGGGCCCAGATTCGTTTAATCCGATTAAACGAATTTTCCATCGCGACGTAATTAAATCCAATTAATTAAATAATAATACCTCGCAAAATTATTACGAAAGTCGCTTACGAATTAATTCAAATTAATTCGTTCACCCCGAATTAAAATCCAATTTTAATTCCGCTTTGAAATCTAATTCCAATTAATATATCTAATATATTATTCAATCTATTAATTCCAAATCAATCGCGTTCTCTCTTCTATTAGAATTTTATCCCAGATAAATGTTTACTGAAATTAATTCCCAGATTAATTTTCTCTCTCTTATAATTAATCACATATCAATTCTGTTCGAGTCAAATGTCATCGATGAATCTTTGGGAAGCGACCCAATAGATCCCTGGATATGTTGGCAGTAAATCCGGTCGTCGGATTATCCGAACACGTGCGTACCTAGTACCACGTTCTTACCAATTTACAAGACATGATTGGCTTTTAGCAAAGCACCGTGCCTACCTAATTCTCCAGAGTATTCTTTTAAGGAATACATAATCTTTAACAGGCGTAGTATACTAGGTATTGCGTATTACGATCCAGTATCGGATGTCACATGCTAGGCCTAGGGCTGGAACTGTGTCTGCCACATACGAAGCATATTTCAGATCACTAGCAACTAGTCTCTTTAATAGGATAATCATGACCTAGTCATACTATCCCGATAGCTGCATCATATGAGAGTACTAGTTCTGTATCCCTGAGTGATCATCTTCTCCATATGAATGAAGTGATACTTCCATATTGACATCACATCCAATACACTACGATTCTTAGTAAACCCAGAAGAGGCGTACACAGAACCTGTTAAAGCCCCGGACGACCAAAACCAAATTGTACTGATTGTCGCAAGTATTAGCAATGCAAGTCTCAGGTTAAGACCGCATACACCTACCCTAATACGGATTCTCATAGCACATAGTCATACTACCAATGAGATTCCGAGGGGTCTATCCAGAGCGAATCTGTTCCCGGTCCAACGGTTAACAGAACCCCATTTCACACTTGCATAAGTATCATATACTTAAATATATGAGAATTATGCTATTAAGCTTCCATAACGCGCACAAGTGTAATACTAGTCTATTCCGCATTATCGATATCCAGTCTCGATAATACTATGACTAGGGATATTTAATGATTAAACCGTTCGTGGATTAATACTGTCTCATATCTTATTAATCCATAACTAATCATAAGGACTTTTATCATTTATATATCAAAGTAATCTAATTATAAAATAATAAAATAGCAATTCCTTTGTCACATAGTTAATTTGTACAAAAAACCACAATGTCTTTTACGAACTTGAGGGGTCATTTCGGCAAGCATGACAGACTGAGTAGTTGAGTTGTCATCACTGTGAGTCTTCCAAAGCTCATAATCAACAACCCGCTTATGTCCAGGCTCAGGCCCAAGAGGTCTGTCTAATACATAGAGCAACTTCTCGGCTCCCACGAAAATCCTGAGATTCATATCCCAATCTGGAAAATTGGAGCCGTTAAATACATTATCGTCCATGACGATGTCTCTGACGCTAATCTTTCCAGTCATCTTGATTGCAATAGTCTAACTATTCAATCAACGATATCGGTATAGTCAAATGTAATGATTACTATAGTCCAACTATATACTCAACTACAAATGATATTATAAGGGTACAATCCAACTGTTCAATAAAAATAATAAAGTATTAGTCCAACTAATAAATATATAACAACAAAAATAATTTGATAGCGCATATTTAGCAAATATTAAATGAAATTGAAAATTTAATACTGACCTCCCATTATTTTTCGGTGAGCCTTTAACTCTCTGTTGAGTACTCGAGAAAACCCAGCTTCCTAGTGGGCTAGGATCCCGTTAAATAACACACAACCTTGACTTTGGCCAACAAGCTGTATAAAACTAACAAAGTAGATCTCTAAGATCAATTGGATCCCATCCAATTCCTAGATTCGGTAGGTGGACCTCCAAGTCCGAAACATATATCCAATATATGTAAATATATCCAATATATTTCCTAACATTTTCCTCTAAATCAACTAAGCATTGGCTTTGGCTTAACAAGCTTAATGATTCGAGTTAAGCGCGACCCATTGACACTGGGAAAGCTTTGTAATCCACGTCGATGTACAGAAATGACCTTGAATTTGGCCAACAAGTCACGACTGCCAAAGACATGCGATATATAACAAAGCCTTCATGGTTCAAACACATCCGCGATGGATAATGATCTTGACTTTGGCCAACAAATCAAAGCCAATCTTGGATCTTGAGAGAGAACCACTCAATGGAAGGAAAACACTTAATATTTGAGTGAGGGTTTTTCGCATAAATTGGCAACCAATTTATTATCTTTGATTAGGTCTCATCATACACCCTTAAGCATGCATTCTAAAAGCATAATAAGGTGTAAAATAAATTAATAATGATATGCGGATAGATATATAACAAATTGTTACAGAACAAATCTCTTAATTTCCTCTCTCCCGCTAGCATTATTCATACTTCTACCCAATTACATAAAACATTGAAGAAACCTCATTAACATTGAGGGGAATTGGTGAGAAGAGAAATACAAAGAGTAAAGAGATAATAGGCTGGACACGCATGTCCAATTTAATAAATTCTAAATTTATTACAACAATTTTCAAAATTGCCATCACCCTTCTAATATCCATCCGATATATATTATTCATATAATACATCCATGTATTCACACAAAGCATGTTATTCAATCAATCTAATCCAATTAATTAATCTTTGAATTAATGACCATCCAATGTTCAAACAACGATTTTAATTGCGCGAGTCCAACTCGTTGAAGAATAAATACTTAAAGTACGTATTCTTGAATAATATCGAACTACAATTTTAAATCCAATTTAATTTGTATTCAATAATAATTCTAATTCAATTCCAAATTAAATAATTACACTTATTTTAGTACCTTTTATACTTAGATTCTAAATCTAATCTAAATGGGTCTCAAAGGCCCAATTAGTATCCAATACTATTTTAATTAAAGTCCAATGAGCTTTTAATTAATTCTTAAGGCATGAGCTTTGGCCAATATGGATCCAATGCAAGATGCCAAGGCACAATAAGGAATCACCATTTTGCCCAAAAATCAATTTAGGCCCATTAGGCCCCATTAAATTATTTAAAGGCCCAAAAGTATATTTGGACTTTATGGAAATGGTTTTAGGTCCAATTTGGATCTAATCCAATTGTCCAAAACCAAGCTTGGCCCAACTAAGCCCATAAAGCCCAAATACAACAAAATTAGCCCAATCTAATTTTAAAAACTAATTTAATTAATATAACATTCCAAATATCACATTAATTTTAATTAAAGTGTAATTGCCATAATTAATTAATTAAACTCTATATTTCCAAAACATCAATTAAACTAATTAATCATGCATTAAAATATTCAATTCATGTCTAACACTATTGAAGCAAAATCAATCTATTTCATGCTTATGGTTCACGGCAATTTGGGCCATAATAATATCCAATCTGATTTCATCTAATTAAATCAACAATCAATATACATATCAGGCCATAAACTTATCCATAGGTCAAATTAACAACACAAATCACCATGAACATAATAAGGGTTATTTTCGGCCAAGCTTAAGATTTGGGGAAAAAATTAATCTAATCAATTTTCTCAATTCTTGTGATGCACACAAATCCAATTATCATCATCAAAGCACAACCAAACTAACAATTTGGAAAAATCATGCTCAAAACACAAAATCCCCAAATAAAGTATATAAACCATAAACTTAAATCAGGCTTAGAAATGGCTCTGATACCATTGTTAGTGTCCTAGACATGCCCAAGGCCTCTAAGTCATGATATGTGTGGAATAAATCAAAGACAAGTTGCTGGAAATTACTTACTTTGATCGGTGAGATTTCAAAAATTCAAGAGATGTAGATGAAGCTCCAAGCTCTTTCTATGTTGTTTCCAACTCAAGGGCGAGTTTTCATATCACCTTAGTTGACTCCATTAAGTTCTAGCTTGTAGAAATTTTGCAACAAAATTCCATGGGAGGGAGAAGAGTGCTCGGCTTTATGAGGGAGAGACGGAGAAATTTTTGGTTTTTGTATTTTGTTTTCTAAAAACACACACCAAAGTCAACAACCAAAGTTGTGTATATCTTTCAAAAAGTAAAAAACAAAGTGTGTTGGTTTTAGTTGAGTGTTCCATAAGCAAATCTAAGCTTTACTCCAATAATAACTTCCATCAAATGTCAACATGTTGATGTAAGTCAAGTGGGTCCCACCTATTTTAAATTCCACATTTAAGTCGAATAACTCAACACGCAACTTCGCTCGGGCCCTATATTCTGGAATCAGATTAAATGAATTTTCCGTCCCGATGTAATTAAATCCAATTTAATTAAATAATAATGCCTCGCAAAATTATTACGAAAGTCGTTTACGAATTAATTCCAAATTAATTCATTCGCCCCGAATTAAAATTCAATTTTAATTCCGCTTTCAAATCTAATTTCAATTAATATATCTAATATATAATTCAATCGATTGATTCCAAATCAATCGCTTTTCTCTTTATTAGAATTTTATCCCAAATAAATTCTTACCGTAATTAATTCCCAGATTAATTTTCTCTCTCTATAATTAATCCCAGATTAATTCTGTTCGAGTCAAATGTCATCGGTGAATTTTTGGGAAGCGACCCAGAGATCCCTGGATATGTTGGCAGTAAATCTGGTCGTCGGATTATCCGAACACGTGTGTACCTAGTACCACGTTCTTACCAATTTACAAGACGTGGATGGCTTCTAGCAAAGCACCGTGCCTACCCAATTCTCCAGAAGTATTCTTTTAAGGAATACATAATCTTTACAGGCGTAGTATACTAGGTATTACGTATTACGATCCAGTATCAGATGTCACATGCTAGGCCTGGGGCTGGAATTGTGTCTGCCCCGTATGAAGCATATATCGATCAATAGCAACTAGTGTCTTTAATCGGATAATCATGACCTAGTCATATTATTCTGATAGTTACAGCATATGAGAGTATTAGTTCGGTATCCCTACGTGATCATCTTCTCCATATGACTGAAGTGATACTTCCATCTTGACATCACATCTGATACACTACAATTCTTAGTAAACCCAGAAGAGGCGTACACAAAACCTGTTAAAGCCCCGGATGACCAAAACCAAAGCGTACTGATTATCGCAAGTATTAGCGATGCAAGTCTCAGGTTAAGACCACATACACCTTCCCTGATGTGGATTCCCATAGACACAAAGTCATACTACCAATGGGATTTCGATGGGTCTATCTAGAGGAAGCTGTTCCCGGTCCAACGGCTAACAGAGCCTCCTATCACACTTGCATAAGTATCATATACTTAAATATATGAGAACTATGTTGTTAAGCTTCCATAACGTGCACACGTGTAATACTAGTCTATTCCACATTATCGATGTCCAGTCTTCGATAATACTACGACTAGGGATATTTAATGATTAAACCGTTCGTGGATTAATACTGTCTCATATCTTATTAATCTGGAACTAATCATAAGGACTTTTATCATTTATATATCAAAGTAATATAATTACAAAATGATGAAATAGCAATTTCCTTTGTCACATAGTTAATTTGTAAAAAAAAAACCACAATGTCTTTTACAAATAGTGATGCTGTGGGTCATAATTGTCCAACATCGATATCAAGCATTGGTGTAATTTTTAAAATATTTAAAGAAATAGCATTGTAAGCATTGCATTTTTGTATACCAAACCCGATGATGAGTCTCATACGGAGGCACTACCTTTTAGTCGTGGAAGCCGCGGAAAACGGTCATCGGAAAAGGAAAGTCAAGAGTTGACACATTTTGGATTTAATTCGCTAAGTTCGCTCGGAGTCCGCTTGTTGAATCTTCGTTTCGAGGTATATCTTTGGCCCGAAATTACCGCAAACCACTCTAAGCCCACCTAAATACCTAAACCCAAATCCAAAGCCCATGAAACCAAGACAAATTAAGCACCAAGCCCACCATCTAAGAAGCCCACGCCCATGCACACATTTTACCTTTCCATGCACTATTCAAACATGATTTACCCATCTACCAAACTTATTTTAACCATTCCACCCCACTTTGGCAAATAATAAACAAATAACCATTCCCCCACTATACCCCACGCCCATTCCATACAATTATCAAAACAATTCCCTCCCAAACACTAAACAACAAACAATAATTCACAAAGCCACCAATCACCATCCTCCCCAAACACTAACCAACAAGAATAATTCCCTCACCATTCCTTCACACACTAAACAAGACACTAACAAACAAAGAAACTCATGCAAGCCATTCCCCCACCCATGCATCCCACGTAATTGATCTCAAAGCAATTCTTTCAACAAACACAAACTAACAAAACAAGCCTTACACCCTCCATGCCATGACCCATACTCCCACCATGCAATAACCACTCTCACATTTGCCTATATAAACCATCATTTTTTACCTTAAGGAGTTAGCACACATCAAGCAAAGACTTAGCATTTTAAAGATCATAAACAGCCCTCTATCTTCCCTACAAGTCACGCCCATACACCCCTCTCCACTGCCTCATTTCACGCCCAAGTCACTGCCCATTCAGCCCCTCTCCACTGCCTCAAAGTTACGCCTAAGTCACTGCCCATTCAGCCCCTCTACACTGCCTCACTTCACGCCCAAGTCACTGCCCATTCAGCCCCTATAACTCACTGCCTCATTCATTCCTCAAAGTCACGCCTAAGTCAGCACCTTTACTGCCCCCATACAGCCTTTCCATCACGCCTTCACTGCCCTCCAAATCAGCCCTAGAAGTCACGCACAAAGCTCCCTTCACAGCCCTTGGAATTGACGCACAAACACCCTCCAAAATTCGCCCAAAAACAGCAGCTCAAAAGCACTCAAAACAGTCCCTAAAGTCATCAAAACAGTGAGCAAAAACTGCACTTGAAGATCCTTGAGCAAACCGAGCAAACGGCAGTCCAACGCCTCTCAAAAATCACCAAAATTGACCTTAATCCACTGCCAATCAGTGAGCCGAGTGTGGAGACTTTAATCGCAGCGAAACGAAGTGGAAACAGCGGAAGAAACAGTGAAACAGTGAGCAAAACGTCGAACCAGTGAACCGGTGAAATCGTGGTGACTTAGCCCTTCCGACGGCCGTATAACGCACCTCCGAAGAACGACACAAAAGGTTAGACCTGAGGGTTTATATTATTGAATTTATTCACATGAAATAATGGTTTAGGAGATGTGTTTTGTGATATCTAGCATTGATAATTAGATTAACATGTTGTTGGAATTTGTTCACATGAAATAATGACTTAGGAAATGTGCTTAGCATGAATAATTGGTTTAGCATGTTATTTAATTTAAGTTATGTAAATTAGTAACTTAGAAAAACATGTAATTTACTTTTCTTCGCATGAGAATTATGAATTAGTGTGTGATGTGATTTCGGGCGAATGGAATATGTGTTCTTTCTTGTGGTATATTGGATGGAAACCCGGACATAAATTCCATAGCCGAATCCAAATGGACGGTATTATGGTTTGCACTCGGGATACAATGCCTCATACCACTTGAAGGATACATATATTTTATTTCATCCAAACTTGTATTTGAGCATGATTAGGCTATTAGAATGTTGTTTTATTTTTAGCATGACTTAGTTATTTACCTTTCGTATTAGGAATTTAAGTTATGTTATGTTTAGATCATTAGTTACTTAACATGTTTGATGTTTGATATCATGTGTTTGCTGTTATGAAAGTCTACTTTTGAAGCATGCAAACCTAGATTTAGACTTTATAAGAATTTAGACTACTTTGACCAACATGTATGTTGAGTAGACTTGGTTAATATTGCACAAATTCATTCATTACAAACGACATAAGTAAGGGACCATTCCGAACCCAACGGTTTGAGGTCTTCCATTGCGAGGGGTGAGTGCGGCCTTAAATCATTTTCCCGGTTCACACCGGGTGGCGACTCCATTTTATTCTCCGGTTTAGTCCCCTGAGGGCTACTCCGTACACATGCGTCGTCCAGTTTTGGTTGTCTACAGTCTGGCGACTCCACTGGGGATAGAGAATCGGCCCCGAAATAATGTCTTGTAATGTTTGTGATTTGTGCTTTAAATTAACCATGTCTACTGTGGGTTTAGAGAGTTTAATCAAAGGTGTTATTAAAGAAAGGTGATGGTTTGGTGTCTTTCTTCACTCACTACTTTCTATAAGGAAAAGCTGTGAGGGCACCTAGATAATCATTCACCCGTAGCTCATTGTGATAGACTAATTTGGAGGACTCGTTGTTTATTCCTGACACTAAGCGATAAGAGCCTAAGAGGCTATGGTATTTAAGAGAGCCTCGCTCCACCCTCCCTCTGGGGAATCTACAACGGGAAATCCATTTGACAGTCAGTCACACACCATAACTCATTGGCACGTACCGTAAGGTATAAAAAGGGTGCGCTCACTTGGTCGCTCGAACCCTTGAGTGGGGAGTCCTAGTTGTGAGCAACCTTCGTCAGCGGGAGCCTTTGTTTACATTCTTTTAACCTGCATGTGAACCCTAGTTGTATGACCCATAGAAATCATTTCTTTTATGCTTGTGTTTGGGACCATCGTTATTTGGATTCAATTGGACTTTTTGTCAAGAGATATGAACTGGTTGGGCCTTTAAACTGGAACGAGTTCGTGTCCTTTGATAATTGGGCCAAAAGATTCTAAAATGCCGATGGGCCATTTTGTGTTTAGGCCCCTTATTATTTGAAGTCGTTTAGCCATGTTATCGCAAAAGTATAAACTTGTTGGGCCTTTTCAACTGGGACAAGTTTGCACTGCGCAATGATGTGATTGAATGCTTTAAAATGATGATAGGCCAACTTATATATGTATTTTCCGCATCACACACATCTCAAGCATTTCATGCATACACGCATCATGTTAACCCTTTTGTGTCTTAAAAGCCATCATAGATTCTCGTTGGGTTAGGAAAGTAGAGAGACTCGTCAAGAGACCGTCAGTCAACATGAGCAAGTTAGCAAATGAGAGATCCCGCCTGGATCAATTAGAGATTAAAGTAACCGAAATTGCTGAGCAGCTGCAATTTTTGACCAATGTTGTGGCCAGTTTGACTGTATCCCCTGTAGCCAATAACGAGAAGTGTTGCAACCATAATGGAAAAACCATTGGGAAACCTTCAAGGACCAAGCCCACTCCCTCTGGGGTTACCCCTATCAGAAATAGACAATTCTCCAATCTTGGTAAACATTTGTCAGAGGTATTTAAAGAGCTGAAAAGGCAAGGACTCTTATATCCCTTAGAGCCTAAACCACTTTCAAGCCTTGTGCCATGCTACCTTAACCTAAACCTTTACTGTTACTTTCATCAGCAGATGGGTCATGAAACTAACGACTGCACCCGCCTTAGACACGAAATCCAAGACCTCATAGACTCCCACAAAATACCCAACCCGGAAAAAGAACAAGCCAACATACACAGAAAACCTCCACCTACCCACATTATTGACTCCGGCCTACCCGTCAATCTTGTCTTCCCAACCCACAGCTACCAAACTTCTTGCACAAGGATACGGGGCAACAATGGTAAAAGTGAAATAAAGCAGAGGGAGGATCTTTGGGAAAACTTCTCAGACAGTGATGAGACGGGGGTTGCAAAAGGGAAATGAATGGGAAGAATAACTATTGTACCTGGAGAAATTGATGGTTGAAGGAAATAAGAAAGCAATGGAAAATAAAGTTGCAATTTATGGAGATGTTTGTCTCCCAGATCTTATTCAGTTGTGATCCAGCATTTATTAATAGAGACATTGATTTTGTCTATTTGTTCGAACCTTTCCTTAATGATAATAAAAATGTTCATTTCGTTAACTTGCCTGAGTCTCTGCAACGTAAGTATATTGGACAAAAGTATTCAACCATGGTACTATGATGCTCGATGATGTTTAGAACACGGGGAATCCTCAGAAGAAGTAAGCAGAAAAGACAGTATAGTCATTCAGCAATGGGAAACAGGGCAGTGAGACTATCAGATTTAAAAGAGAATGAGTTCACCGAACCGATCAAAGTTGACAGATTGAAGTTGTATTTAGCCTGAGGAAGAGAAGACTGAGCAGTCACCAAGAGAATTAGTAGAAGACCTAACCCAACGGGATAGGAAATTCATCCATGCATACATGCATACACGTAATGTACTTGCAATTCTTGTGTTTGTCCTAAGTTTGTAGGTTTTAAACAGAAAGGAAGAACTGGCAGAAGGAAACACATGGCGCCAAGGAGCACAATGAGGGTCTAACCCATCATGAACAGGTTTTAAGAAGAAAAAAAGAAAAGAAAGCGGCAAAGATCAAAAGGTGACACAAGCACTGAGGGTGACATTGAAGACACATTGACAGATGGATTTCGGTCATGTCTGGCTGAAGACGATAAATTTAGCGCTAACAGGGAGGCAACCCATACACTTTGTTGTGATTTCTATTTTCATGTTTTGTGTATACATGTCGTAGAATTTTTAATTTTGTGTGTTATTTTGGTAGGTAAAAGCAAAGACATAGCATTTTAAGAAAGAGGGAATGGTGCTTGGCAATCACGAAGATGGGAGCTAATTCATTAGTGGTGGCAGAGTAAAGGAAGAATTCCTAAGACGCATCCTAATGAACTTATACCAAGCAAGATGCGTATTGAGTACACAATTCATTTGCTTTAATTATTGCTTTGATTTGCCTTCTTTTGTTATTTTCTGTTATTTTCGTGGACAGGATCCACAACTTTTTGACCTTTTAGAACTTCTTTTGGTATTTTCTTTTATTTTCGTGGATAGAATCCACAACTTTTTGACCGCTCACGATTTCTTTTGTTGTTTTGTCGTAGACAGGATCCAGAAACTTTTTGACCTCTGACCATTCTTTTGTGGTTTAGCTAACAACCATTCGGTGAAAGGTATTAGTACAATTATTACTCATCCCTTTTAAGTACTATAAATTCAGCTCATATTTATCTCCTCAACACATTCAAATATACATCCGAGTAAAAGAGAGAAAATGGAAGCCACTTCAAGAAGACGAGTTGAAACCATTTGTGTGTTTTGCGGTACCAGTGTGGGTACTAAAAACCGCAATACATAGAGGCAACACAAGAATTGGGTCGAGTCATTGCTGAACGGAATATGCACTTAATATACGGTGGAGGCAATCTTGGACTGATGGGATTGTTTCAAAGGCTGTACATGACGGAGGCAGTCCAGTTCTGGGAATCATCCCAAAACCTTTGGCGGAGGCGAATCTGATAGGACCATCAAACGGAGAAGAATTGCTCGTGCCGGGAATGTCAGAGTGACTGGTGGAAATGATTAACCATGCAGATGCTTTTATTGCTCTACTAGGAGGCTTGGGCACGTTGGAGGAAATTTTTATAGTGCTATCTTGGGCGAACCTGAACATACACCAGAAACCTCTTGGATTGTTTAACGTTGATGGATTTTATGATTTTCTTTATGTGTTTCTTGAAGAGAACAGAAGAAATGGGTTCGTAACAAAACCTGTGAACGAACTCCTTTTCACAGCCAGAACTGCCCAGGATTTAATTGACCAAATCTTGGCCTTTGAACAGCATGTGGACCCTATCCTTTCCGAGATCAAATGGTCCGAGGACGATCGTGGTAAAAAGCGTAAACTGAATCTGGATCTTAACCTCTATTCTTCTGTATTAGTATCTTGTTTATTTTTTGTTATTTAAAAAAATGAAAAAAAATTGAGTGAGAGAAGTCTTTGATGGTTAGACATATGTCCGGTGATGACATTGTATGATGTAGGGAGAAACCCTAGAAATGATAAGTGTGAGACGCGCTCTCTTCCGATATTCTGAATGGATTGATCTCAGTTAGACTCACGAGCATTTGATTACGGGATCCTAGCAGTAGAAGCCTGAGTAGTTATCGAGGTGACTAGTTGAAGAGATGATGTATTAGTGAATGACCGTTTGCCTAGGTGTCCACACTTGTTTACCGATGCTATGATATATGATATGGTTGGAAATAAAGAAAAAAAAAGTCTCTGAAATAAAATATAAAAAAGACAAGAAGAAAAAAAATAGACCACATATAACCGATAAGTGTGAAGCTACCCATGGGCGAGTATTAGGACCACCATGAGGAGAAATGCTACCTTAAAGGGTAGGTGTGTCAGAAAAGAAAAGAAAAGAAAAGAAAAAAAGAAAATCCAAAATGAAAAGAAAGAGAAAAAGAAAAAAATGAAAACCATATCATGTTGAGTATGCTGAAGTAATCACAGAATGTGATTAAGACATCCAGGTTGGTTAGACCCACTGGTTCGATTCTCTGAAACGAAATCACCAAGTTGGCTTACTAAAGGACTAAGCTGCGAAAGAGCCTTAGCACACACACACTAAGAGTCTAGTTCAGATCACCCATTCAGACAATCAAAATTGAGTGTATCAAGTATTTTGAAGGTTCTCTGGTTTTGACACAAAGTATTTGTTGAGGACGAAAATATGTTTAGCTATTAAGATTGTCTCGAGGAGAGCAATATAGTATGTTGAAATAAATCATTTGCATCAGTAGCATCTTTGCCGAGTATGGCACTCTGGGGGCGAGGCCTATATCAATATCAGTTTGGGGCGAGGCCCATATCAGTATCAGTCTGGGGGCGAGGCCCATATCAGTTTCAGTTTGGGGCGAGGCCTACATCAGTGTCAATCTGCGGGCGAGGCCCATATCAGTATCAGTCTGGGGGCGAGGCCCATATCAGTATCAGTTTGGGCGAGACCCATATCAGTATCAGTTTGGGGGAGGCCCATATCAGTATCAGTTTGGGGCGAGGCCTGTATCAGTATCAGTTTGGGGCGAGGCCCATATCAGTATCCGTCTGGGGGTGAGACCCATGTATTAGTTTGGGGGCGAGGCCCATATCAGTATCAGTTTGGGCGAGGCCATATCAGTATCAGTCTGGGGGCGAGGCCCATATCAGTATCAGTTTGGGGCGAGGCCCACATCAGTGTCAATCTGCGGGTGAGGCCCATATCAGTATCAGTCTAGGGGCGAGGCCCATATCAGTATAAGTTTGGGCGAGACCCATATCAGTATCAGTTTGGGGCGAGGTCCGTATCAGTATCAGTTTGGGGCGAGGCCCATATCAGTATCCGTCTGGGGGCGAGGCCTATGTATTAGTCTGGGGACGAGGCCATATCAATATCAGTTTGGGCGAGGCCCATATCAGTATCAGTCTGGGGCGAGGCCTATATCAGTGTCAATCTGAGGGCGAGACCCACATCAGTATTAGTCTGGGGGCGAGGCCCACATCAGTTCAGATCAGTATTTGCCGGGTAAGGCATTTTGGGAGCGAGGCCCACATCAGCTGATATAAGTATTAGTCTGGGGGCGAGGCCAATATCAGTATCAGTTTGAGGCGAGGCCCATATCAGTATCAGTTTGGGGCGAGGCCCATATCAGTATCCGTCTGGGGGCGAGGCCCATGAATTAGTCTGGGGGCGAGGCCCATGAATTAGTCTGGGGGCGAGGCCCATATCAGTATCAGTTTGGGCGAGGCCCATATCAGTATCAGTCTGGGGCGAGGCCCATATCAGTGTCAATTTGGGGGCGAGGCCAATATCAGTATTAGTCTGGGGTGAGGCCCATATCAGTATCAGTGTGGGTGAGGCTCATATCAGTATTAGTTTGGGGGCGAGGCCCACATCAGTTCAGATCAGTATCTGCCGGGTAAGGCATTTTAGGAGTGCGGCCCACATCAGTTCATATTAGTATCTGCCGGGTAAGGCATTCTGGGGGCGAGGCCCACATCAGTTCAGATCATTATCTACCCGGTAAGGCATTCCGGGGGCGAGTCCCATATCAGTTCAGTATCACTCATGCCGTGTATGGCATTCTGAGGGCGAGGCCTACATCAGTTCAGTATCAGTTCTGTCAGGTATGACATTCTGGGGGCGAGGCCCATATTGGTTCAGTATCAGTTCTGTCGGGTATGGCATTCTGGGGGCGAGGCCCATATTGGTTCAGTATCAGTTCTGCCGGGTATGGCATTTTGGGGGCGAAGCCCACATTGGTTCAGTATTAATTCTGCCGGGTATGGCATTCTGGGGGCGAGGCCCACATCAGTTTAGACATCAGTTTTGCCAGGTACGGCTCTCCGGGTATGGAGACATTTCAGCGACACCTTGGGTATGAGGTTTAGCTTGCCAGGTACGGCACTCCGGGTATGAAGATATCAGATCAGTTCAGCCAGGTACGGCACTTCGGGTATGGAGACATCAGATCAGTTAAGCTAGGTACGACACTCCGGGTATTGAGACAATAGATCAGTTCAGCCAGGTACGGCACTCCGAGTATGGAGACATTTCAGCGACACCTTGGGTATAAGGTTTAGCGCGCCAGGTACGGCACAATCAGATCAACTCTGTGGCTCTCTAAGTACGGAGGCGTCACTGCGACACCCTAGGTACGGGGTTAGCATTCAGACATTTGTGGCTCTCTAGGTACAGAGGCGTCACTACGACACCCTAGGTACGGGGTTAACACTCAGAGATATGTGGCTCTCTAGGTACGGAGGCGTCACTGCGACACCCTAGGTACAGGGTTAGCATTCTGACATCTGTGGCTCTCTAGGTACGGAGACATCACTGCGACACCATAGGTACGGGGTTAGCATTCAGACATCTGTGGCTCTCTAGGTACGAAGGCGTCACTGCGACACCCTAGGTACGGGGTTAGCACTCAGACATATGTGGCTCTCTAGGTACGGAGACGTCACTGCGACACCCTAGGTATGGGGTTAGAATTCAGACATATGTGGCTCTCTAGGTACGGAGGCGTCACTGCGACACCCTAGGTATGAGGTTAGCATTCAGACATCTGTGGCTCCCTAGGTACGGAGGCGTCACTACAACACCCTAGGTATGGGGTTAACATCATCATATATTTTATTTCATCCAAACTTGTATTTGATAATTAGATTAACATGTTGTTGGAATTTGTTCACATGAAATAATGACTTAGGAAATGTGCTTAGCATGAATAATTGGTTTAGCATTTTATTTGATTTAAGTTATGTAAATTAGTAACTTAGAAAAGCATGTAATTTACTTTTCTTCGCATGAGAATTATGAATTAGTGTGTGATGTGATTTCGGGCGAATGGAATATGTGTTCTTTCTTGTGGTATATTGGAAGGAAACCCGAACATAAATTCCATAGCCCAATCCGAATGGACGGTATTATGGTTTGCACTCGGGATACAATGCCCCGTACCACTTGAAGGATACATATATTTTATTTCATCCAAACTTGTATTTGAGCATGATTAGGCTATTAGAATGTTGTTTTATTTTTAGCATGACTTAGTTATTTACCTTTCGTATTAGGAATTTAAGTTATGTTATGTTTAGATCATTAGTTACTTAACATGTTTGATGTTTGATATCATGTGTTTGCTGTTATGAAAGTTTACTTTTGAAGCATGCAAACCTAGATTTAGACTTTATAAGAATTTAGACTACTTTTACCAACATGTATGTTGAATAGACTTGGTTAATATTGCACAAATTCATTCATTACAAACGACATAAGTAAGGGACCATTCCGAACCCAACGGTTTGAGGTCTTCCATTGCGAGGGGTGAGTGCGGCCTTAAATCATTTTCCCGGTTCACACCGGGTGGCGACTCCATTTTATTCTCCGGTTTAGTCCCCCGTGGGCTACTCCGTACTCCCAATCGGGCCGCGAGCCTGGAACAGCATGCGTCGTCCAGTTTCTGTTGTCTACAAGTATATTCCTTTACGAGTGTATAGAAAAAACTGGGGTTGAATCGGATTTCGGAAGCTCAAGAATGAAAGGAAAAAAAGATTCGATGCACTTAGAGCGCGACATGCGGGATATTGCGCATTACAGTAGGCATGTGGTGTGTATGCACTGCACACTGAAATATTTTTTCTTTCTTTCTACAATTATGCCTTCAGCTCTCTGGAAACAGAGAGCTGAAGTAATTGGGGTTTTCAACCCTAAATCCTTCCAACTTTCCCTAAACACTTCCAAAACACCCAAAATTAATTTTAACATCAAAACAATATCAACACATGTTATAGAATAAAAATCAAGTTTTTCAAAATATCAATATTTTTACAAAAATATAAATTTATTCTAAATACGCACTTGCGTAAATTTTGAATACAAAACATAAATCAAATTAGAATCCCACAATGAAGTTAATCTTGAATAATTATAGGTCATCCGAAGGTGGTCAAGTGATTCTTGAATTGTAGCCTTAACTACAGGCTATTATCTAGAGTTCCAAACTCTAATTTTATGTCTATGTCTAACATAAACATTTTGACCCAATTACAAGCATATTGTGTTTATACTTCCAAAGCATCCTAACACGATTAATTAGCCTAATTTCAACATTATGTATCTAATACATAATTTAACACTATATGTCTCATTAATGAAAAATATAGCTTTTGGAGAAGATCAAACTTACCTAGCAAGGTTGATTCAAAGGTCCAATATATTTCTCTTTGTTGAAATGTTTGGAGAACTTCCAAGGATTAGCAAGCTTGAATCCAAGATCCAATCCTGATTCCAAAGCTAGCAAGCTTTACCCCTTGATTTCTCCTAGATGAAATATTGTAGAGACCTCACAAAGCTTCTCTAAACCACTTCTCTAACTTCAGCTAATTTCTTTAATTCTTCTTGTATTTAGCTTTCTCAAGCTCTTGCTTTGCTTAATTAAAACCTTCCTAAAACTTTTTATTTATAGCAAAACTTAGAGAATTTTAATTAAAAAAGTTGTAATCAACTTTTATGTGGGCTTAATCTAATTTGTCCAAATATGTATAATTAGGTGTGACTAATCTCCATTGTCTTCCACTTTGATTTAATCCAATTAAATCAAGACATGGATTAGGAAATGAATTAGTTCAATGTTTGCCAATTTAATTTAATCTAATTAAATCAAGCCAAAATCACATATTATTAAATACTTATAATTACAATAATATCCTCAAATGGTAGAAATAATTATGATTTTATAATTAAGCCCTTGTGTAATTATTGAATTAATCTAATTAATCCAATTAGGTCAAAGTAAATAATCAATGTTATCCAATAACATTTGATTATCTTAGTTGATAATTACAATATCGAATATTATCTTTTATCAAAATTAATCGGCTATCCAAGTGCTCAACGAGTACACTTCATATTGGGACTCTCTAAGTTCAGACACGTTTGTCATATAAGCCTAGATAATATGTACGCAATTCGACCATCTCCGAATTCGTAAAGAACACGAATGACCTTTCTGAACTATGCAAGTCGAGGTCATCACATATGTTTAACAATCCCTCTGTCATAGGCCATCTGAGTTGTCCTTAGGAAATATATAATACACCATCATGTTTTCGAGGTGCACATCTCAAGTCGACATGTTATGATTCTTTATAACTGATGAGATCCACCCTAGGTGATTGACTTTGGCCAAAGCTTTAAGAATCATGACTTTACTCATATAGATATCTAAACCCCTTATGGTACACATATGGGCCGACAGATCCTATCTTGCTTCATACTTGATTACTGAGTGCATCAGTCTTCACCCATTGAACATCTAGAAGCCAGACCATGAAAGGTTTCTGACATGCATGGCATCAAATTATGGAAGATATCACACAAAATCAATGTTATCATATAGTTAAAGGATTACATATGCTACTTGACTCGAGGAGATTCCTATTGACAGTGGTGTGTACTTCCAACTAGTAGGAATCAGTATTCGGTCCAACCAATACCCACATGTCTATATGAGTTTCCAAAACTCATAGTACATCGGGTTAAACCATTAGAACTCCAATTCCAATATATGACATGTGCTAGTTTTCTAGGTTATAGGAATTCGACTGTATTCCAAAACCAAGACTAGAAATATATATACATTTTAAGAATAATTTACAATAGTAATACTTATCTCAATATCGGACCACATAGTGTCTAGTATTACTACAAGACTATTCTATGGTTGATATCATCTTAGCATATCTATACATCAATCTAATACACATAATGACAATACCGTTAATAAGCTATGAAATGAAAATATTATTATTTTATTAATAAATAATAAAAAGTACAATACATTATTCAGATTGGTGCTCCAAGCACCAACTCGAACAATATATGATATTACAAACATGTTTGGATAAATCCGGGTAGGTTCGGAGGGTTCGGGATCATTCCGTAACGTTTATGGAATTTTTTCGGGTGATTTTCTAAAAACACATAAACCGGAGATTAAGTGAACTAGTGGTTTGGAATTGTTTGTAATGATGTTTTAAGAGTAATGGAACTGAAAACATTGAAATTGGACTCGATTTGGTTATCTCCGAAAGATCCAGAACTTTTTCAAAGTTAAGTCGAGAATTTCATAAGTTACGATTGTAACGGTGTTTTGCCATATATATGAGACAAGTTCGAGATCATGTAGTTAAGCTTATCGACTATCACAAGTATGAATTTTTGTAATGCTATAGTATGAAGTGAAATGTTGGGTGATATGAATGTCTCTTGATGTATGTCAATGTATGAATCTGAAATGGTATGCATAGGTATATGTGAATGAGTATGCATATGTAATAGCATGTCTATGTATATGTAAATGAACAGGTAATGAATAAGCATTGGTACATTAATTTGAATATGTATATGATGATAAGATATGGATAATTTGAGTATATAACGGTAAAGAGAATAAGTCATGATTTCTGAATTTGTATTAACATGTATAGATGTGCATCATTAGGATATGTTTATTATTGATTAATGTATATGATTTAGCGGTATAGAGGTTGAGTTGGTATAGATTAAGTATTTTCCGAGTGATGAAAGTTCATGATTGATAGGATACGTATATGAATGGTGAATGTTGATTGATAAGTAAAGAATGTGAGGATTGTAAAAGTCATGGTATCAGAATTCGAAGTAACGAGTATATTCATATGTTTGATATATATATGTATGTGTATGACGATTTTGAATGATAAAGCAACATTTGTCATGTATATGCTTGTGCATGAGAAATCATATGATGAGTTTGTGTCACGTGATATGTATGTATGTGTATATGTTTAATCAGTTAATGATTTTATGGTGTAGTAGTCGCGCTGGTTAGAAAATCCATTTGGACAACATTTATCTCATACCTATTCTAAAATAGGTAATGAGTCTCGTACGAGCATTGTATGTATAAGCCAGCCAGCCATCCATATGTATGTATTATTTGGTTATGTTTTCTTTGATGTATTGGCTGTTATATATGCTTCATTGTCACTTGTACGATGACTGTATGCATGTCTGAGTATATCTGTGTGCGCGATAGAATTCGTGATATTTGTGAACTGTGAATGTTATTGTAGAATGAATGAAAAATTTGAAAACAAGTGTAAGTACAAGATGCGGTAAAATATGCTTTCTAAGTTGTTATCGTATGTATGTATATGTGTAAGAATTCTAAAATTGTATTTGCGTGAATATAGAAGAAGTGAGTTATGATATGTATGAATGCATATGAATCCCACATGTTAAGTCAATATGAGACTACTGTAATTAAAGGAAGTTTTCATTGAATTGAAAGAGTTTGTTTCAAAATGAAGAAAGTTTGTTTGACTTGTCGATTTGATGATATTTCAAATATGGATATTTGTGATAAAAGTATAGATGTATGAATTCATGTTTCACGTGATTGAAGTGGAATTGATGTTAACGATATACTCTATGGTATTCGAGTTTTTCTTTGTATGATTTGAATGTTAGCTATGAGATTGACACATATGTAGACATGTAAATATTGAAATTTGATATGGATAAAGTACAAAGAATAACAAATTTTGATAACTTTGAACTCGTCGTAACTTAGTAAATTTGAAAAACTTCTAATGTGATTAATTTAAATGTTCTGTTTGTAGTACTAGCATGGTTACTTACTGAGGTTTTATAACTCACACCAAACTAGTTTGCTAGTTTTACAGGTTCGGTAATCGATGGGTCAACCATTTCAGCTTTGGAAATTATACTCGAGACGTGGATCACCCAAGTGGCAATCACCCTCGCAAGTGTCCTGGGAGAAGTTTTAGAAGTTTAGAATAATTGGTTATTGTTTTGGTTTTTGTACTGAGTAAGCTATTTGTATATATATTAAGTAAATGTTTTGATTGTTTATGATGTGGGCATAGAGTCTTTAGGATATGATTTTAATGTGTTTTGTGTGGACTTGAGGTCATTTTATTTGTTTGATATTTTCTTAAATTCCGTTTGATGCTGGACTGTGATCCAGGTTGTCCAGTTTTAGGATACACCATGTCGAATTTTCTGTAAATTTAGAGGCTTATGGAGATGGGTCAATCCTCTCTCCTGCCGGTAGCATCCTGCCTCTGGCGAGGTGTTATAGCTGTGGTATTAGAGCAAAGGTTTAGGTATCGGTGACTGCAGCTACATGGTATCTGATCATCTGAGTAAGTTTTCTGTTACGTATAGACTATATAGGTCTCATGTTTGAAATTGGATTGATTTTTGGTATATGGTATGATGTGTTGTGATTTTAATTAGTATGGGTGATTTGGATTATTTGTATATGTTTATGTACTATGAATATATGTATGTGTATAATTTAAAAATTATGTGTTTATATAGGTATATGTATCAATAAGTAATGTGAATTCAAGTTGTTTTGAGGTACGAGAGATTCTATGATATTGATAGTCTGAATTGTGAACGGAATTTTGATTTATGTTTTCAAAACGTGGTATTTGATTTTAGGCATAAAAGCTTTTTTTAAAAGAAAAAGGAAAGGAAAAAAGAAAGAAAGAAAGTTTTTAGATATTTCAATTTTGATTATAAAGGATAAAGAAAATATTTCCGCCTCGACACTTGATTCATGTTTTCATGTTTTGAGATTTATCGATATGTTTCCGTCGAGGTGCTTGATAATATGTTTCTGTCTCGACACTCGAAAATAATTTTGATATTTTTAAACTGTAAAACTTTGTTTCATAGAGACACTCGAAAATTTATTTCCATCATGGTGCTTGATGATTTTATGTTTTTGACCATCCGTGACGCTTGTATATGTTTCGTTGGTCGGGGCGCTTGTTATGAGATCCAGACCATCAGAAAAATAACTGGCCCACTACCCTGTCGACATGGTTAGTATACTATCTAGTCTGTGCGCACGACTGAACAATGGACGCTCGATATGTATTTTGAAAAGTTTCCATCAAAGATTTATTTTTGATGTACACATATTTATGTTTCAGGGGGAAATAATGATTTCAAAAGAATTACACTTTGATTTTGATATATTTCGATATTCTTTATTATATTATACGATATGATATGTTTCTATCACGGCACTTGTATATGATTTTTACAGTTTTATAATTTGATATGATGTGTTTCCGTCGTGGCACTTTCATAGGGGTTTGTCCAACTACAGTGGCCAACCCGACCATCTGTCGACTTGGGATCGTTTCGTTCATTGTCCGATCTGTGCGTGCGATTTGGGCAGTGGGCGCTTGTTATGTTTTGTCCAGTGGAGTTATGCTGGATGCTCGATACGAATTTACAATGATGGATTTTGAAATTGATTTTTTGATTACATTAAGAGAGTTTTTCAAATGAGTTTTCAATATGTTTTTGAAAGAGATTGACTTACGTTTTCCATTTTAATGATATCAGAAATTGACAGATTTCAAACTATCAACATCATAGGAGTGTAATGGTTGTGTCGCTTCCGGTTGTGACGATAGATGTATTTGTTTGTATAAAAGTTTATGTTCGTTACGAGAGCACATATGTAAGTTTATGGTTAGACACATATCTTTTAGGTATTGTGATGGTTGTGTATACTATGTTGTCAGCCATACAATGTTATATGTGCGATTGAATATCTATGTATGTAAGCTTTGATATTGATGTCGTTTACATATATGATATAGAATGACGTGATGTGAAATGAATAAGTTCCATTTTGTATTGTGGACGAAATAGATAGTATGAAATTTATGTTAAGCTTCCGTTTTGATATTGTATTTGATTGCATATAAAGAACATGTTCTATGTTCTTCATTTCAGATGATGTATGTGATTGGTTGTATAGAATCTGTGTTTGACTTTCTTTTTCTGTTAATGGATGAGTTTGAAATGGTTTGAGCTTGTTCCTATGAATGAGTGTGAATTGAAATGACAAGTTTGATGTGATATTGGTATGAAATATTTGATACGATTTATTTTTGTTTGAAATAGTAAAGTTTGTATTTATACATAACTTTTGATAAGGTGTAAAGTGAGATAACTTGTGAATGTGGATAAGGTTGCAATGTACGTATGTTCGATTTTGAATTATCAGACATAAAGACGGAGAAATTTCGAAGACGAAATTTTTATAAGGAGGGGAGATTGTAATATCCCGAATTTTTCAGAACGGTTCTAGAAGCTTTCTGAATTGAAGTTTTGAATTTGAAACTGAATGATATTCAGAAATAGGACGTTATGTGTTGGAAAATAGGTTGGAATATTTTTAAGTGAAGTTTCATCTTGTTGGAAAATGCGTGGTTTCGAGAATCGGTAATGCGATTCATGTTTACATCGTTATACTCGTAAATATTTCTTATTTCGGCTATAAAATTAGCAAACAAAACTCCTATTGAGATGATTTTTGATCCAATAGACTCATTTTTCCTAGATGAACAACTTTCGTGTTGAATATTTTTCACAATTTACATCAGAAGGGCTTTAAAAATATGAATTTTCGAGGTAGCCCTATGGTAAAGACCTAATAGAAATTTCACGGGGGTCAGATTGTAATTTTCAGTAATTTTTCTATAAATACCCCATAATTTTCTGAAATTGAGAAAATATCATAATTTCTCCATCTCCTCGAAACGACCCCATCTTCATTTTTTGGAGCAGCGACTGCTAGGTCGGGCCGGCGGCCAGCCGGCCATGACCGGTTGTCGTGATGGCACCAAAAGAGGTGTCTGGCCACCCTATGTCCAATAGTGGCTGGCAGCGATGCAGAAAACGCAGGCAACTGCGAGAAATGGAGGTGAAGACGTGCGCACATTGGTTTGTCGATCCCGACTCCACGCTTCATTTCACGACCCAAGCCACCCGCCAAATCGAAACTATCAGATGGTTGCATGTGAAACGAGAAAAGAAGATTCAGATGAGTAGTGACCCACAGTGAACAGTAGTTCTGATTGGAATTCTGTCGATTCTAGCGCGTTCGTGGGATTGTTTGAAGTTCGTATATGCCCTCGAAATCTCGGTAACACCTCCCGGTAAAAATTCATAAATTTCAAATTTTTTGTTAATTATTCGGATGTATTCAGTAGTTTCGTAGAGTAGCGTAATGATATAAAATTAATTGTTTGAGTATAAGCATATTGAATATGTGCATTTGGTAGAATCCGAGTGAAAACGGAACGAGTTTGGTCTATCCGATTGAATATACAAGTTTCCGGTAAAAGTGAGTTTTTGCATATAATTATGTGTTTTGATTTTAGCGATAATTTTGAGTTATATATGATATTACGAATATGTTTGGATAAATCTGGGTAGGTTCGGGGGGTTCATGACCCTTCCGTAGCTTTTGCGGAAATATTTTCTGATGATTTTTCAAAAACACGTAAACCGATGATTTAAGTGAACTAATGGTTTGGAATAGTTTGTAATGATATTTTAAGAGTAATGGAACTGAAAATATTGAAATCAGACTCGATTTGGTTATCTCGGAAAGATCCGGAACTTTGTCAAAGTTAAGTCAAGAATTTCATAAGTTACGATTCTAACGGTGTTTCGCCATTTTTTTGGCAGACTTGACTAGGACCTGGAGTGCTCGCAAAGCCAGGTACGTAACTCATGCGAAGAGTACTTGATTGTTGGTTTGCATTCAAATATATATATATATATATATATATATATATATATATATATATATATATATATATATATGTTTATGGTAAGACAATGATAATTAAGAGATACTCTTGAGACAAGTTCGAGATCATGTATAGTTAAACTTATCGACTGTCACAGGTATGAGTTTTTGTAATGCTATAGTATGAAGTGAAATGTTGGGTGATATGAATGTCTATTGATATATTTCAATGTATAAACCTGAAATTGTATGCATAGGTATATGTGAATGAGTATGCATATGTAATAGTATATCTATGTATATGTAAGTGAACAAGTATATGAATAAGCATTGGTACATGAATTTGCATATGTATACGATGATAAGCTACGAACAATTTGAGTATATAACGGTAAAGAGAATAAGTCATGATTTTTAAATTTTTATTAGCACGTATAGATGTGTGTCATTGTGATAAGTTTGTTATTGATTAATGTATACGATTTAGTAGTATAAAGGTTGAGTTGGTATAGGCTAAGTCTTTTTCGAGTGATGGAAGTTCGTGATTGATAGGATACATATATAAATGGTGAATGTTGATTGATAAGTAAAGAATGTGAGGATTGTAAATGTCATGGTATTGGAATTCAAAGTAACAATTATATTCATGTATTTGATATATATATATATATATATATGTATGTGTATGATGATTTTTAATGATAAAGCAATATTTGTCATGTATATGCTTGTGTATGAGAAATCGTTTTTAACTCACACCAAACCAGTTTGCTATTTTTACAGGTTTGCTACCAGATGGGTCAACCATTTCAGCTTTGGAAGTCATACTCGAGACGCGGATCACCCAACCGACAGTCACCCTCGCATGTGTCCTAGGAGAAGTTTTAGAAGTTTAGGATAATTGGTTATTATTTTGGTTGTCGTGCTGATGACGCTATTTGTATATATATTAAGTAAATATTTTGATTATTTATGATATAGTGGGCACAACGCCCTTGAGTGTTAATAGATGATGTAGGCACGGAGCCATTAGGATATGATTTTGATGTGTTTTATGTGGGCCTGAGGTCTTTTTTTTTTTGTTTGATATTTTCTTAGATTTCATTTGATGTTGGACTGTGATCCAGGATATCCAGTTTTAGGATATATCATTTCGGAATTTCTGTAAATTTAGAGGCTTATGGATATGGGTCAATCTCCTGTCGGTAGTATTTTGCCTCTGACGGGGTGTTACACTAACATAACAAACCACGATCGTAATAGAATACAAACTCCAAGACCATTCCATATCGACACTCTTCAAACAAAAAAATCCCAAAGGATCTCTTTACCAAAGAAACCATTTAGGAATGCCATTTTGTATTTTTAGCTAAAATGCCTAGTCTAGTATTAATATTAACCAATAGATCCTAATTGTTCCATTAGTATGACTAGAGAGAAGTTTCTTTATAATCTACAATAAATTCCTGAGAATAACATTTCCCATTGTCAAACTATAATGGTCAAACTTTTAATAAGCTCACTTCGCTTCTGATGTGCAAATCATTTACGCCATTTTTTGAATAATTCATAACAAAAGCTTAATCAAGTTCAAAACTTGATTGTAGTAAGCTAAGAGAAATCTTATATCTATAGTTCAATAATATGTTCTGGAATCGATATCAAGTATCTATTTTACTACAAGTTACAAGATAATTTTCTTCAAAAAGGAAACCTCTGAATCATTAAGTACCAGTTACTTAGCAAATAGTTATGATATCCTATTAAACTTATATGGAAAGTGTCTAAAAGTATTTTCATCTAATTAATTATGTGGTTCCATTTATAGTCTATTATTCTCACAATTGACTTCAAAAATTCAAGTTTTTTTCTATAATCGTCAACATCTGATGTCACACAACAAGTAACAAAATGATTTTACCACTCGTGATCATAGAAAAGATATTCTGTTAAATAGAATACAAGATTCTATTAAAAAGAATACAAGATTATATTAAAAAGAATAAATGATAAACTCTACTTGTACCTCTGATAGGCAAGTACTTCCAATTGTATAACTATTATACAAAAGAAAGATTCAGACCCTAAATGTTCCAAGATTTGAATTTCTAATTATACATATCGTATATGTAACTGTAGAAACTAATGGAACCTAAATCAAAAGATGAATTTATCCGTAGACTGACTAAACAGAGACCGGTTCACTGTTTGGTTAGTCCACATATGGTAAAACTGTTATTCACCCCGGCAATGCCATTTTTCGTTTTCGCCTATTTTCACACCGAAATACTTTTCGACAATTATTCCAACATTCAATACATTTGAACATCATATTTTTCATCACCAAAATTCTAATTTTTCCAGATTTAATCTGAACAAAAAAATATTATTTTTTCATGTCATAAATCTAATTTTCTCAAAATTAATTAAATTAATCTCTACACCAATCAATACTATCATAGATGAATCACTCAAGAATAATTATAGGTATTACAAGAGTGATCATAACATTCTAGAATGACAAAAAATATCATATGTCAATATCACTTCATACATGCATCTAGCCACCAAATCCATTAACCAAAACAAAACGCCTCAAATTTTAGAGTGAAAAGAATCTCTATAACATTTGTAAAAATCTCTATATCTAAAAATAGAATCATCAACTAATAAGCATCCATTACCCGAGTCACGCGTAAAGACCGGGTAATATTCGAACATGACTATGTCGACATAGGTAATGGGTTGCCGTTTTCCGATGGTCAGAACCCTATATCAGAACCAAGTGCCACAGAGGGTTGAAAACTAAAAACATCATCAGACTTTGTGAAGGAAATCAAAAACTAATGTCAAGACTCAAGAAAACTTCCACAGAAATCAGAATCAAAAGAATGTCAAAAACTGAAAACACACAAACAGAATCGTATATCATTATTTGAAAACATATATCATATAATCTGAAATCATATTTTGAAAAATGGTTGAAAGCTGAAGCATATTAATATATGTATCATATCATCAAAAAATATATCAGGATGTCCATTGCCGATCGCGCACATAGATTAAACAATGTCCGTAATATGACCATGTCGATAGAGGGTAATAAAATAGCCATCGTCA
>SKCR01007437.1:0-54510 GCA_019454045.1 Zanthoxylum bungeanum | reverse complement strand
CTATAATCTAACCTTTATAAACCAGTGATATTGAAATTCATCACAACCATAGATAACTAACTTAGTTATGACACATGGCTAGGGCTAGTAAAAACTTAAAAGTAAAAGCCATAAAGTAAAAATGCGAAATAGTAAATGCGGTAAAGTAAATACTGAAAAGTAAATAACAATAAAATAAAATGCTATGGTAAAATGAATTACTTTTACTATTTACTATTTTAAATATCTCCCATAAAATAATATATAAACTTGTGATAATATTACCAACCATCCATATAGGCGGTAACCTGATTAATTCAAATTAAGTCCGACCAGCCATAAAGGCGGTATGATTTGTCCATGAACCTGCCATATAGGCGGTAAGAAAATTTAATTATCAACCAGCCATATAGGCGGTATCCTGGATTAGTCAGGTTTAAACCAATTTAATTTAATAGCCAACCGACCAATATGGCGGTATCCTTATTAAGTCAAATTTTAAATAGTAAATATATTATATTTAAGGGAGATTAATCTAAATAGTAACAGTAAAAGAATTACCTTTCACCTTAGCAAGGAGAAGTTACCTCATCATGGTTGAATAGTAAAACTGAAACAGTAAAAACAAGATAAATTACTATTACTATTACAGAAAGTATTTACTATTACAGAATGTAATTAAAATTTAATTACAAAAATTAAATTAAAAGAAATTAGAGAGAGAAACTCCCTATTTACATCAAAGAAATGAAAGAGAATGGTTCTCCTAAAACTGAAATCTCGAGCTCAATTTATAGACAATTTTTTGTCCAGCGTCGCGACGCGGAAAATGCACTAGCGTCGCGACGCCAGCAACAGTGTCTAGAGTCCACGCGTACATTGACCACGCGGCTGTCGGCACAATAATTGGTGACATGTGTCATGCTCTGGTTGGCTGGCGATGCGGCCCAATGAAATCGTGCCACGTGTAATCTTGTGATTGGGTGTAAAGTCGGTCTAATAGAATGGAGACACGTGGCATGCTCTGATTCGCTGATTATTCGGTCCAATAGAGAGGCGACACGTGGCACGCGGGTTGGGTGGTCCAATGAGGTGATGACACGTGGCATGCGGCGCATGTTAGCAAGGGCGGCGCACGTTAGCAAGATCTGGCGCACGTTACCAAGTCCAACCTATCCGATTTTGACACGTGGCAGACGGCGCATGTTAGCACATTCGGTGCATCCTGGGCGTCGCGACGCGGGAGTATTGGCGTCGCGATACGCTAAAGACCAAAATATCCATGTTGACGCATTTTTGTCCGTTTTTGCCCCAAATTGCCTCCAATGCTTCCAAACTTTATTTATCTGCAAAATAACAACAAAACACATCAAAACGTTCATAGAACTCGAGAAACAATACAAAACATTAGGCTAAATGAGTGGGAAAAAGTGATATATTTACCACTCATCACACCCCCAAACCTAACATTTTGCTAGTCATCGAGCAAAAATAAAATAAAATAACATGAAAATAAAATTAACTAAGCCACTTTCGTAGGGATCACGGTTCATTTAGCGTATGCAACATGCCTTTAACCCCTAGGTGTCCCTAGTGGACGAGTTGTAGTCTCGTGAGGGCTTACAGCAATGATACCCACAAACATTTTACAAAAGTAAAAAGGTAGTTAAAACTAATGCACACAAAAGAAAAGACAAGCGAAAAGAGAATAAAGAAGTTAGTGACTAATCAGGTGAAATTCTACTCCAAGTTATTAGTTGTTTTGTTTCTTTCTAAATTACCGAATAAGTAATTCTCCGATTATTTTTACCATTCTTCATATACACAGCCAACAAAATATTTATCAACTCATTTTTGCCCACAACAGTCATAAGTGCAGTTGATAATAGAGTAATATTTTTGTCCTAAAGTTCTATCAGATTTCACACCTTTTTATAGCAATGGAATAATTTTTTTGATTTTTTCTTGGATTTTTTTTTATTTATATACAATATCTTCCATCTATGTAGCGAGTGTTGGGTCGGTGGCTCCCAAACTAGTTGGCTTTAGGGCACCGGGTGTTAAGACACCCCTACGGACTTAATTAACCAGACTTCAGATATAAATATATTTTTTTGCAGCATCTTCGATCTATGTAACGAGCTTTGGGCCAGTGACTCCCAAACCAGTTGGTTTTAGGGCACTAGGTGTTAAAACACCCTTACAGACTTAATAACTCGAATCTCTGACGTTTTTTTTTTTACTCCATCACTTTTTGAGATGCTTCCTCTGATTAAACTAGAGCACTGAATATTACAAACTTTTCAATTTTAGCTCATGTCCGTATGTTACTATGCATGTTGATAATATCTGCCAACTGAGCATATGAAAGTCCATTTTAGTCAGTGTTAAGGAGAATTTACAAATTAAATAATTAGAATGAAATAAACAAACATTAACTTGTTCCGAAATAATGGTTTGAGATACGTATCAGGAGTGAGAACTCCTTACTCAGCTATCTCTCACCAATTTCACATTTTTAGTCAAAACACAAAAACGCAAAATATTTTTGTAATTTTGAAAATTTTTCAATTTTTTTGTATTTTTCGAAAAATTTTTGGACTAAAAAAAAAAAAACAACACACAAAAAACTAGAAACAAGGTTACTGATCAACTAATTCCCTCCCCCAAACCTAAATGAGACATTGTCCCCAATGTCTTAAACAGTAAAAAGGAGAGTTACGAAGGTCGTACCGGTTTAGCTGAAATCTACAGGAAATTAAGGTTAAGTAAGATCCAGATTAATCCTACGCCTCTTACCACGATCGTCCTCAGACCAATTTATCTTTGAAAGAATAGGGTCAACTCGTGGTTCATAGGCTATGAGTTGGTCTATTAGATCCGGAGCAGTTCTGGCGTAAAGAGTAAAGAGGAGTTATTTTAAAGGTTTCGACAGAACCCATTTCTCCGAGCATCATCAAGAAACACACAAAGAAAATCATAAAATCCATCAACGTTGAGCAGTCCAACTGGTTTCGGTGTATGTTCAGGTTCACCCCAGATAACACAATATAAATTTCCTCCAATGTACCCAAGCCACCTGGCAAAAGCAATAAAAAGCATCAGCACGGTTAATCATTTCCACTAGTCGTTCAGACATAACCTGACACAATCAGTTCTTCTCCGTTTGATGGTTTATAAGATTTGCCTCTGCCAAGGGTTTTGGGATGATTCCTAAAACGTGACTGCCTCCTTCCTGTGCAGCCTTTGAAACGATCCCCATAAGTCCAAGATTTCCTCCGCCATATATTAAGTGCATATTCCTTGCAGCTAAGACTCGACCCAATTCCTGTGCTGCTTCTATGTATTGTGGCTTAGTACCAGCACTACTACCGCAGAACACACAGATTGTTTCAACTCTCTTCTTGAAGTGGCTTCCATTTTGTTATGTATCTCTTCTCAACTCTGGATGCCTTCAAAAGTGCAATGAACGGGCTGAATTTATAGTACCTGAAAAGGGTGAGTAAAAATAGCACAAGTATCTTCCAGAGGACGATTAGTAGCGAAATTAATATCGTGATAGTCAAAAAGGTATGGATCCTGTCGGAGAAAATAAAAAAGAACAAACAACAAAAACAAAAACAAATTACAATTATTAAGAAAGACAAAAACAAAAGAGATATAATATTTACAAGGAAAAGTAACGGCTTGATTGACATCTATGCGTCAGGGACAAGCTTCCCATCCAATTTTCTTATAAATTGGCAAACAGGGTCTTTTTGAGTCAGATTCCCAAGACTTAACAGTTGTCTTTCTTTTGAAATGTGTATGTAATTTGCCGAAAGGCTATGTGAACATATCCACTGGGATGCATCTCAAGAGTTGAAGATATATCATCTAAAGGACTCCTTACTCAAGCCATCCCTAATGAATTTAATTTTGTCTTCGCGATTATCAGACACCATTCCTAAAGAACGGACAACGAGTATTGCAAATCCATCGTGCACATTTGAAACAAACACCCATTTGCTTAGCTCTACGTTTCTTTGCATAGGGGTTTCTTCCACAACCAGGCAGATGTGAAATAAAAGAGTCAGAAGACTCACCTACCAATCGGACTCGTGCTTCCAATTTTCCCAACGAATATCATTAGGAACTCCGTGAATTGTTAGTAACCTCATCCGTTTCCAAGCGAGCTTTGTAGACTTTTCATCAGAGATTTTTGAGGGAGGAGAGAAGGAAATTGCTTGTGAAGACTTGCGAGAGTTCTTCCATCTTGAAATGACTTAATCTGCAAAAAAACTTAAACACACCAAAATTAAATCACACCAAATCACAATATATACACAAATTGCATGGGTTGCCTCCCTGAGAGCGCTAAGTTTAGAGTCGTCAAATAGACTTGACTTCTCGAACGTTAAGCTGGATCTGAAAGTGTGACACTTTTTTTTTGTCGCTTCAAATGATTCTCCCAGTAGTGTTTGACACGCTGACTGTTAACCTTGAATGTGTTGTTGGTATGGGATCCAGAGTAACTCACAGCTCCATAAGGTAAAACCTGAGTGATCACAAATGGTCCTGACCACCTAGATTTCAACTTTCCAGGAAAAAGTTTCAACCTCGAGTTGTACAACAACACCTGCTGCCTTGGTTCCAACTGTCTCTGTGAACTATTTTTCGGTCATGCCATTTCTGGTCTTTTCCTTGTAACAATTGGCATCTCATAAGCCTGTAGGCGAAATTCCTCGAATTCGTTGAGTTGGTGAAGTCTTTTTTCTCCTGCAGCTTGTGAATCAAAATTCAACTTCTTCAGTGCCCAATACGCCTTGTGCTCAAGCTCAACTGGCAGATGGCACGCTTTCCCAAACACCAATCGATATGGAGGACATACCAATGGGTGTCTTTTAAGCTGTCATGTAGGCCCATAATGGCATCATCTAGTTTTGTTGACCAGTCCCTCCTTGTTGATCAAACTGTTCTTTCTAGGATTCTTTTGATTTCCCTGTTTGAAACCTCAAACCTGTCCATTTGACTGTGGATGGTAAGCAGTGGTAACTTTGTGAGTAACTCCGTATTTAGATAGGAGTGCATCGAAAAATCTTGTGTTGAAGAAATGTGAGCCACCATCGCTGATGATTGCACGAGGTGTTCAGAATCGAGTGAAAATGTTCTTTTTAAGGATTTGATCACCACTTTTGAATCATTGGATGGCAGTTCCAATTGCTTCGACCCATTTGGAGACGTGTAGTCTACAGCAACCAGGATGTACAGGTTTCCGAATGATGTAACAAAGGGTCCCATGAAATCAATACCCCACCACACATCGAATATTTCTACTTCTATAATGTTTTGCAAACGGTCCTTCATTTCTTCTCGAAATATTCTCTGTTCTCTGGCACCTGTCACATGAAAAGCAAAAAGATAAGCATCTTTAAAAAGAGTGGGCCATAAACAAACATGATTGAAGAACTTTTGCTGCAGTTTATTTCCGCTGAAGTGTCCGCCATATGGTGATGAATGACAGTGCTGCAAAACACTGTTGATTTCCTCCTGTGGAACACACCGTCTCAATAATTGATCAGCACACAGTTTGAACAGGTACAGTTCATCCCAGACATAGTGCTTGACTTCTTTGAAGAACTTTTTCCGTTGCTGAGTGTGTCCATTCCAACGGCCATTTTCCTGATACAATGTATTTGACATAGTCAACATACCAAGGGACTTCCTGTTGTTTCATGGCAAACAACTGTTCATCTGGAAAAGTTTCTTTGATTGACAGATTTTTGTCACTGAAAAGGAGTTGCTCGCAGTTGTGTACGCTTTTGACAAATTCTGCTCCTATCTGCTGGGTCCCAAAGTGGTGGTCTACACAATCATTCAGCAATCAAATATCTGATCACAAAGAAAGATGCCAAACCCAGAGAATCAGGGAGTAGTAAATGGTGTGGAAAATCTTTGCTTTGCGTTGTCCCAAAACTGCACCTACAGCAAAATCACTAGCATCGCACATCACTTCAAATGGAAGGGTCCAGTCTGGTGCTACAATGATAGGGGCAGAAATCAGCTTCTGTTTTAAGATCTCAAAAGCTTCCTGGCATTCTTTGGTGAAGTTGAAAGGCACATCCTTCTCCAAAGATTGCAAAGAGGTTTTGCAACCTTGGAAAAATCTTTGATAAATCTCCTGTAAAAACCTGCATGTCCGAGAAAGCTCCGAATCCCTTGACAGATGTTGGTGGAGGTAGTTTTTCAATTGTCTCTATCTTTGCTTTGTCTACCCCAATCCCCTTTTGTGAGATCCGGTGTCCAAGAACAATGCCCTCATGTACCATGAAATGACATTTCTCCCAATTGAGCACCAAGTTCGTATCTTCGCACCTTTGTAACACCTGTTCCAAATTTTACAAACAATGATCAAAAGAATCTCCAAACACATAAAAGTCATCCATGAAAACTTCCATACTCTGCTCCAGCATGTCTGAGAATATGGCCATCATGCAATGCTGAAAAGTGGCGGGGGCATTACATAATCCAAATGGCATCCTGCGGAAAGCAAAAGTACCATAAGGACATGTAAAACTGGTTTTCTCCTAATCTTCTGGGGCGATGGAAATCTGATTGTATCCTGAATATCCGTCAAGAAAGAAATAGAATTCATGTCCCGCCAATCTGCCTAACAACTGGTCAATGAATGGTAGCGGAAAATGGTCCTTTCTCGTGGCTTTGTTCAGCTTCCTGTAATCCATGCATACTCTCCATCCAGTCACCGTTCTTGTTGGAATTAGCTCATTCTTTTCATTGGTAATCACAGTAGTTCCTCATTTCTTTGGTACACACTGCATAGGACTCACCCAACTACTATCTGAAATTGGGTAAATGATGCCAGCATCCAACCATTTGATTATTTTTTTCTTCATGACTTCCTTCATGATTGGATTAAGTCTCCGTTGATGCTCCACTGTGGGTTTGTACTCATCATTCATCAGAATCTTGTGCATGCAAAATGATGGACTAATGCCTTGAATGTCTGCTATAGTCCAGCCAATGGCTCTTTTGTGTTCTCGTAATACTCTCAGTAGTTTTTCTTCTGTTCCAATGTTAGTGAAGAAGAAATAATAACAGGTAATTCAGAAGTGTTTCCAAGAAATGCATACCTGAGATGGCTCGGAAGTAACTTCAGCTCCAGCTGTGGTGGTTCTTCAATCGAAGGCTTGATTCGATCTTTCTTGGGCAGTTCCAAGCTTTCAACTGGTGGTGTCACTTTGAATCGGAATGGTTTCAAGGTAGTTGATATATTCCAGGATTTCAGCATTTAGCTCATTGTCAGTCATGTTGGTGATGCATGCTTCAAGTGTATCTGTGGAATTTGGCTCAGTATTTTGAACGATACTTTCAACAACATCAACTCTGAAGCATTCTTCTTCCTTTTCATCACTTGGGAATTTCATGGCTTTGAAAACATTAAAGTTCACTTCTTGGTCCTGCACTTTCATGGTTAGTTCTCATTTTTACACATCAATCATAGTTTTACCTGTAGCCAGGAATGGTCTACCAAGAATGATAGGTATTTCTTTGTCTTCTTCCATATCAAGGATGATGAAATCTGCTGGGAGAATTAGTTTGTCTACTTTCACCAGCACATCTTCAACAACACCTCTTGGAAATGCAAGTGTTCGGTCAGCAAGTTGCAATGAAACTGAGGTAGGCATTGCTTCTCCAATCTGCAGTTTCCTGTAAATAGAAAAAGGCATCAAGTTAACACTGGCTCCTAAATCACATAAAGCCTTACCGATGTAATGTTCTCCAATGGTGCATGGAACTGTGAAACTGCCAGGATCTTTGAACTTCGGGGGAAGTTTCCTCTGAATGATGGCGCTGCATTCTTATGTTAATGCTACTGTTTCGTAGTCTCCCAATCTTCGTTTTCGTGAAAGAATATCTTTCATGAATTTGACATAACTGGGCATTTCTTCCAAGGCTTCTGCAAATGGGATGTTGATGTGCAGCTTTTTGAAAACCTCCAAGAAACGAGCAAACTGCTTGTCCAGTTTGTTTTTCTGAAGTCGCTGAGGAAAAGTTGGAGGTGGAATGATCTGATCTTTTTCTTTTTCCTTTGCTTCTTTTTCCTCCATCTGTGGAACTGCATCTTTTGGAATTTCCTCAATTGTTGCCTTGATCCCTACATCTTTGTTGATCTCAGTACCGTTTTTCAAAGTAATGGCTTGAATTTGCTCATTTCCTTGGTTCCTTGGATTTGGTTCTGTGTTGCTGGGAAGATTTCCTGGTGGTCTGTAACTCTGGGCATTGGCCAGTTGGCCGATTTGATTCTCCAGTGCTTTAATAGAAGCTGATTGGCGCTAAATCATAGCATCGTACTTTTTTAACTGAGCTAGCACTTCTGCTATTCCTGATTCATTTGTCTGCTCCTGGCTTTTGTTTTTTTGCTCAAATCCAGATGGTGGATAGTTCTGTTGGAATCCAGGTGGTGGATTGTTCTTTTGCCCTGAATTGTTACTCCATGAAAAATTAGGATGATTCCTCCACCCTGGGTTGTAGGTGTTGGAATATGGATTGTTCCCCTGTCTGTTGAAATTATTGACATAATTCACCGTCTCTTCAAGTTGGTTTGGTTCCGGTGCTCGTCCATATGGTGAACTTGTGGATCCAGTGGTAAAAGTTCCATGAATTTGCATATCTGGTCCAGCTTGGTATTGACTGCTGTATTGACTCCACTTTCATAAATTCCTGCAATTCTTTGGATCATGCTCCTTTCTGTTGGCCACAAAGAATTGTTGTTGGCCATTTCTTCAATTAGGTCCCAGGCTTTATCTTCTCCTTTTGCCATCAGGGCTCCTCTAGCAGCCGCATCGATTGTGGTTCTCATTATTCCCGAAAGTCCATTATAGAAAGTTTGGACTTGAAGCCATTTTGGAATCTCATGATGAGGACATTTCCGGAGCAAATCTTTGAACCTTTCCCAAGCTTCGTAGAGAGTTTATGAGTCTTGTTGTACAAAGGATGTGATGTCATTTCTCAGTTTTCCAGTTCTGGCTGGTGGAAAGTACTTTGCAAGAAATTTGGTGGCTAAAACGTTCCAAGTTGTGATGGAACCTGCTGGTAGTGAATGTAGCCAAGCTTTAGCTCTGTCCTTCAAGGAGTATGGGAAAACACGAAGTCTCATTGCTTCTTCAGCCTCTCGGTTGTAATTGAAAGTGCCGCAAACTTCCAGGAAGTTGCTGATGTGGGTATTAGGGTCTTCAATTGCATTTCCTCCAAACTGAACTGACTGCTGAATCATCTGAATGCATGTTTTGATGTCACCCGCATTTGCTAGTAAGGGAGGAAGTATAATACAGGAAATGAGTCTGTCAACCACCGGAATGGTTCTGTCTCGAATGGGAATTGGTGGTACAACATTCAAAGGTTCAGGTTCCATCTTGACTAAAGCTTCTTGGCCTTCTCGCCGTTCCCTTCTCAACTGTCTGATGGTTCTTTCAATTTCCGGGTCAAGCGGTCGAAGTTCAAAGCTTCTGGTTCGTCTCATGAAGACTCTGAGAACCTGAAACACAAGAAAATAAAAACAATAAGTAAAAAGAAAAATACAAGTAAAGGTATCTAACCTTAAAACTAATAGCGAAAGATAAATAAGTCACCGGCAACGGCGCCAAAAACTTGACCGGCGTAAACACACACGTATAACGCAAGCGTACGTATCGTTCAAGTAGTATAAAAGTATCGATCCCACGAGGACTTAATACCTAAACTATTAATTTTATGAGGTCAAATGATTACTAGTATCTAACAGGTTGTTTGATTGATTTGAAATGGCGACGATTCTAAATTTAAAGACAAGTAAATAAAATTGTTCGAAAGTAAGTTTTAAGAAAATTCAATATTAAAAAATAGGGTTGTGAATCTTTTCAATATTATTTAAAGATGAAGTGGTTATCCTATAGCTGGGTAATATATTGATTTATTAACCTGGAACAATAAATTATGTGAATACCTCTCTCGATGGTTAGACACAAATACCCAGTTTAACCTAATTGAACCATATGTTTATGTCAACCAAATTATCTGGATTAATTAAGTTTAAGTTCCAATTATGGCTACCCCCGCCCGACAGGTATATGTCCATCCTGTAAGAAAATCTATTAAAGGGTTATCTATCCTCAAGGAAGATCGTGGGCTATTGAGTCTAAGGTCTTAAACTAAAAATCCCTATGTCTAGTTCATTTTAAGTTTACCTAATCAATTTTATTAATGGCCAGTTAATAAAAAGCATTAAGATTAAGACTCAATAAATAATCTTTATATTACCCAAACAATAATCTAACCCTTATAAACCAGTGATATTGAAATTCATCACAACCCTAGATAACTAACTTAGTTATGACACATGGCTAGGGCTAGTAAAAACTTATAAGTAAAAGCCATAAAGTAAAAATGCGAAATAGTAAATGCGGTAAAGTAAATACTGAAAATTAAATAACAATAAAATAAAATGCTAAGGTAAAAGGAATTACTTTGACTATTTACTATTTTAAATATCTCCCATAAAAAATATATAAACTTGTGATAATATTACCAACCAGCCATATAGGCGGTAACCTGATTAATTCAAATTAAGTCCGACCAGCCATAAAGGCGGTATGATTTGTCCATGAACCTACCATATAGGCGGTAAGAAAATTTAATTATCAACCAGCCATATAGGCGGTATCCTGGATTAGTCAGGTTTAAACCAATTTAAATTTAATAGCCAACCGACCAATATGGCGGTATCCTTATTAAATCAAATTTTTAAATAGTAAATATATTATATTTAAGGGAGATAAATTACTATTACTATTACAGAAAGTAATTACTATTACATAATGTAATTAAAAATTAATTACAAAACTTAAATTAAAAGAAATTAGAGAGAGAAACTCCCTATTTACATCAAAGAAATGAAGAGATTGGTGCTCCTAAAAATGAAATCTCGAGCTCAATTTATAGACAATTTTTTATCCAGCGTCGCGACGTGGAAAATGCACTAGCATCGCGACGCCAGCAACGGTTTCTAGAGTCCACGCGTACGTTGACCACGTGGCTGTCGGCACAATAATTGGTGACATGTGTCATGCTCTGGTTGGCTGGCGATGCGGCCCAATGAAATCGTGCCACGTGTAATCTTGTGATTGGGTGTAAAGTCGGTCTAATAGAATGGAGACACGTGGCATGCTCTGATTCGCTGATTATTCGGTCCAATAGAGAGGCGACACGTGGCACGCGGTATGGGTGGTCCAATTAGGTGATGACACGTGGCATGCAGCGCATGTTAGCAAGATCCGGCGCACGTTAGCAAGTCCAACCTATCCGATTTTGACACGTGGCAGATGGCGCATGTTAGCACATTCAGCGCATCCTGGGCGTTGCGATGCGGGAGTATTGGCGTCGCGACGCGCTAAAGACCAAAATATCCTTGTTGACGCATTTTTGTCCGTTTTTGCCCCAAATTGTCTCCAATGCTTTCCAAACTTTATTTATCTGCAAAATAACAACAAGACACATCAAAATGTTCATAAAACTTGAGAAACAATACAAAACATTAGGCTAAATGAGTGGGAAAAAATGATATATTTACCACTCATCAATGTGCAAACAACACAATACATATATAAAAAGGTAAAGACAATGATATCGGACTTCGTGTTTCCGATTGAACATATCTCACATCCAATCGAATGTACATCATCCGGCGCGACAATGTATCGTGGTAAAGGATTTTAACCTCTCAAAATAGAGGACCTTTAATCGAACTTACTAAGCCCATGCGCTTTATCTCATCATTACATAAACAAACAACATGCGGAAATCAAGTAGCAAATAGTAAACAAATCAAAACAACATAAAACGAAATATGCGCCGTTTACTCAAGTGGTACGTGGAGTTGTATCCCGAGTACAGATCATACTACCGTCCATTCGGAATCGGCTATGAAATTTATTTATGGGTTTCCATCCTATATACCACAAGAGGCGACACATTTTTCATTTTATTCAAGGGCCACAATCATGCATTATTCCACAATGCATACATTTTTCATTTATTCAAGGGCCACAATCATGCATTAATAGACGACTCTCATGCGATGAAAGTAAATAAAACAATTAAAAGATATATGAAAATAAATAGAAAAAGTACCCTCAGGTCTATCCTTTTATGTCGACTTTCGGACTCACGTTTCACGGCCGTCGGAAGTGCTATCACTCCGTAACTCTTTCGGTTCACTGGATTAACGTCTTAGCTCACAGTTTTACTGTTTTGGTCAATGTTTTCACTCTGTTTTGCTGCTGTTTTGCTGCTATTTTTTAGTCATTGTTTTATGGGAAATAAGAGACTGTTTTTGGCCAATTTTTGGGGTTGTTTACTCACTGTTTTAGGGTGGTGGTTGGGTCTGTTTTAAGCCTGTTTTTGGTGTAATGCAGTGAGTGGTTTTGGGTGTAATATTCGGCAGTGAGGGGGGCTAGGTTGCGGTAGTTTTAGGCAGTGAATGGACTGCTATTATGAAGGTCAGGGGCTGCTGCTGTGTGAGGGCTTTGCGTGAAGGAATGGCAGTGTGTGAATGATTTTTTACGTGAGATTAAGGGCTGTTTGAAGGTGTTTGGTCTAAGGCAGTGTGGGGATGTGGTAGTTAAGGTGCGTGAATAGGCAGACTGGTGAGTGGCGTGAATGTACTGAAGTGCTTGTGGATATGAAACAGGGGGAAGCAGGTCAAGGGCGTGGCTGATTAACGTGAGGGTGAGTGCCCAATGTGCTTTGTGTACGTGAGTGTATGGCGAAGGTTTACTATGAATGAGGGTCGTGGCTAGTTGAGTGGCAAGTCGGTTTCTTACATTATTGCTAGGGTTCGTGAGTGTCGTTGCCGGGAGTGAGAGGCGAGAGGTTTGTGTCGGTGAGTGTGAGGTGTCAAGGTGAAGCTGCTAGGGCTAGTGAATGCGCAGGGCTGGTTTTTTATGTGGTGTGTTTTTGGTTGTCAAGAAATGACATATGAGGTTTGTTTGCAGGGTGTGAATGGGTTGCTGCGGAGAGTTTTGAGGGCTGTGAGGAAGATGAAGATTAGGGTTTCGGCTCTTTGGTTTATTTTTGTGTGTTTGTGCCGTGAGTGTCCAATAGTTGGGAGAGGAATAGGGTTGGATTTTATTGTTGTTTATATAGTTGCATGATTAGGGTTAGGGGTTTGCATGGATTAAAAAGGAAAGAAAATCAATTAATTGGGGACATGATTTATTTGTTTAGGAAGGTTATATATTTTATTGACTTTAATTAGGCATGACATTTGTTTTATTTAGGCATTTAATCTGTTAATTAGGTGTGTAAATATTTTAATTTAATTTAAATTAGTTAACTTTAATTTAATTTAATTTAATTTGGGACATGCATTTTAAATGTTTTAATTTATTTATTAGATTGGGCTTGGTGTAGTTTTGGGCCATGGCTAAGGGTGTATTTTAATAACGAAGGTCCAACAAGCGAGCCTGAAGCTAAACAAGCGACTAAAATCTAACAAAAAATATCGGTTCCCTTCCGATGTCCGTTTCCCGCGGCTCCCGCGACTTAAAAGGTAGTGCCTCCAAATGAGACTCATCATCGGGTCTTACATGCAAAAATACAGTGCCTACAGTCGCCCCCACTTTGATGGGACTTATGTAATGTGTAACAGTGACAATTCTATCAGAGTTATGCAATGCATTTTTACTTACCTGGCTCGCCAGCTGCCACCTGACTTGCCTGCTGTTCCGCTGAGCTGATGATGCAGTGGACCTCGATCCTGGGACGCATCCCAATAACTGCAACCGACAACGGGGCCCTCGACCCTGGGACGCATCCCAATACCGCTGACAAAATGGGCCTCGACCCTGGGATGAATCCCAAAACTAAAGGTGCAGGGGGCCAACGGCCCTGGGACGCATCCCGATAACTGCAACCAACAATGGGGGCTCACGGCCCTGGGATGCATCCCGATAACGTTGCCAAAATGGGCCTCGACCCTGGGACGCATCCCCAAAACTAAAGGTGCAGGGGGCCAACGGCCTTGGGATGCATCCCGATAACTATAACCCACAACGGGGGCTCACAGCCTTGGGACGCATCCCGATAACGCTGCCAAAATGGGCCTCGACCCTGGGACGCATCCAAAAAATTGCTGATGACATGGGTTTACAACCCTAGGACGCATCCCCAAAATGCTGATAAAATATGGGTCTCAACCTTGGGAGGCATCCCAAAACTGCTGATACTGATAGAGTGGGTACAACCTTGGGACGCATCCCCAAAACTACTGATACTGATGAAGTGGGTTACAACCCTGGGACGCATCCCCAAAACTACTGATATAATGTGGGCCTCGACCTTGGGACGCATCCCCAAAACTGTTGATGCTGATGTGGGTCTCGACCTTGGGACTCATCCCTAAAACTAATTCTGATGCTGCTGCGGGCCTCGACCCTGGGACTCATCCCTAAACTGATGCTGATGCTGATGTGGGTCTCGACCCTGGGACTCATCACCAAAACTGATACTGATGCTGTTGCGGGCCTCAACCGTGGGACTCATCCCCAAATTTGATACTGATGATGACGTAGGCCTCGGCCCTAGGACTCATCCCCGCAATTGATACTGATGATGATGTAGGCCTCGGCCCTGAGACTCAGCCCTGAAACCGATACTGCTGTGGGCCTCGACCCCGGGACTCATCCCTACAACTGATACTGATGTGGGCCTCGACCATGGAACTCATCCCCAAAAACTGATATTGTTGTGGGCCTCGTCCCTAGGACTCATCCCCAAAACTGACACGGATGTAGATGTGGGCCTCGCCCCAAACCGGTACTGATATGGGCCTCGCCCGCAGACTAATACAGATATGAGCCTCGCCCACAGACTGATACTGATGTGGGTCTCGCCCGCATACTGATACTGATGTGGGTCTCGCCCCCAGACTGATACTGATGTCATGCGGGCTTCGCCCCTAGAGTGCCATACGAAGCAGGACTGATTCTGATAAGGATGTGGGCCCCGCCCTCAGAGTACCATACTCAGCAAGACTGATACTGATAAAGACGTGGGCCTCAACCGCCAGGCTGCCATACCCGGCAAGTCTGGTTCTGATAACGATATGGGCCTCGCCCCCAAAACTGATACTGATATGGGCCTCGCACCCAAAACTGATATTGATATGGGCCTCGCCCCCATGCTGATACTAACATGGACTTCGTCCCAAAATGATACTGATATGGGCCTCGCCCCCAGAGTGCCATACTTGACCAGACTAATAATGATAATATGGGCTTCGCCCCAGGGTGCCATACCCGGCAAGACTGCTGCTGATGCTAATGTGTCATTTCAATATATTAAATTGCCTCTCATGAGATAATCTTGATAGCTAGACATATTTTCGACCTCAACGAATGCTTTCGCATCGAAGCCTGAGAACCTTCAAAGTACTTGATACACTCAACTCCGATCCTCTGAATAGGCGATCTGAACTAGACTCTTAGTGTGTGTGTGCCAAGGCTCTTTCGCAGCTTATTCCTTAAGTGAGCCAACTCGATGATTTCGTTTCAGAGAATCGGATCGGTTGGTCTAACCAATCTAGATGTCTCGATCACACTCTGTGATTACTTCGTCATACTCAACATGATATGGTCTTCTTCTTTTTTTATTTCGTCTCTTTCTTTTCATTTTTTTCATTTTTTTTTAAATTTTTTGACACACCTACCCTTTAAGGTAGAATTTCTCCTCATAGTGGTCCTAATACTCGCCTATGGGTAGCTTCACGCTTATCGGTTATAGGCGGTCTATTTTTCTTTTCTTTTCAGAGATTTTCTTTGTTCCCAACCATATCATATATCATAGCATAAGTAAATTAGGGTGGACATCCAGGCATATGGTCATTCACCGATCCATCATCCCTTCGGCTAGTCATCTTGCCAACCACTCAGGTTTCCACTATTGAGATCCCGTAATAAGTGCTTGTGAGTCCAGCTGAGATCAATCCATTAAGAATACCGGACGAGAGCACGTCTCGCACTTATCATTTCTAAAGCTTCTCCCTACAATAAATAATGTCATCACCGGACATAAGTCTAACTATCAAAGATTTCTCTCTCTCATTTTTCTCTTTTTTTTTTCCCACTCATTCAACAGAATTCTTCCGTCATCTTCTGATAATGTTGGTTTCACCCCTTGAGATCCATTCCCGAAACTCAAACTCATATGGGCCTCAGCCTTGGGACTCCTCCCCAAAACTAGCACCAATATGGGCCTTAACCCCCAGATTACTACCCGCATCTGTCACCAATGTGGGCCTCAGCCCTAGGATTATTACCCGAGTCCGATACTGTGCTTTTACTGTTTCTAAATGGCTTGTCTTTGCCGCTTTCTCTTTTCTGCTTCAAAACCTGTGAATATAAAACAAAACAAACACAAAAAAGAATGCAAGATACGTTACGTGTATGCATGCATGCATGAATGAGTTTCTTATCCCATTGGATTAGGTCTTCCGCCAATTCCCTTGGTGACTGCTCGGTCTCTTGATGAGTCTCTCTAGTTTCCTAACCCAACGGGAATCTTTGATAACTTTTAGAACACAAGGGGTTAGCATGATGCGTGTATGCATGAGGTGCATGTCATGTATACGATGTATGTAATAAATAAGCTTATAAAAGAATTTGCACTAATTGGCCCATTATCATTTTAAAGTGTTCAATCATGTTATTGCGCGGTGCAAACTTGTCCCAGTTGAAATGGCCCAACATGTTTACACTTCGCGATAACATAACCAAATAACTTCAAATGATAAAAAGGCCTATACATAAAATGGCCCATCGGCATCTAGAAGCCTTTGGCCCAACTGTCAAAGGACACGAACTCGTCCCAGTTTAAATGGCCCAACAAGTTCACATCTCTTGACAAAAGGTCCAACTGGATCCAAATAACGATGGTCCAAAGCACAAACATAACAACATAATTCAAGCATAAAGCAATAAGTTTTACAGAGTGGCCCGCCAACATTTCAGAAGCTTTGAGCCTAATTGTCATAGGATACGAACTCGCCCCAGTTAAAATGGCCCAACAAGTCCGCATTTCTAACAAAAAGTCCAACCGCATCCAAATGAGGATGGTCCACAAACACAAGGAAATAGTTGCTATAGGCCATACAACCCCGGTCTACACGTGAGTTCGTCGGAGTGTAGACAAAGACTATCGCTGGCGAAGGATTGCCCACAACTAGGTCTCCCCACTCAAGGGTTCGAGCGACCAAGTGAGCGCACCTTTTTTATACCCTAAAGTACGTGCCAATAAGTCATAGCGTGTGACTAACTGTCAAATGGATTTCTTGTTGCAGATTCCCTAGAGGGAGGGTGGAGCGAGGCTCTCTTAAGTACCCAGGCCTCTTAGGCTCTTATCGCTTGGTGACAGGAATAAGCATAAAAGTCCTCCAGATTAGTCTGTCACAATAGGCTACAAGTAGATGATTATCTAGGTGCCTTTACATCTTTTCCTTCTAGAAAGGTAGTGAGTGAAGGAAGACACCAAACCATTACCTTGCCTAAACAATATGCCTTTGATTAAACCCCTTTTAACTCACAGTAGACACGGTTAATTAAAGCACAAATCAAAATTTTACAAGACATTATTTCGGGGCCGATTCTCTATCCCCAGTGGAGTCGCCAGACTGTGGGACACAAAAACTGGGCGACACATGCTATTCCGGGCTCGCGGCCCAGTTGGGAGTATGGAGTAGCCCGCGGGGGACTAAACCGAAGAATAATGGAGTCGCCACCTGGTGTGAATCGGGACAAAGATTTAAGGCTGCACTCACCCCTCACAAGGGAAGACCTCAAACCATTGGGTTCGGAATGGTCCCTTACTTATGCCACTTGTAATAAAATGATTTATGCAATAATTTAACCAAGCCTAAGCAACATTTATTTCCAATGAGTATTCTACTTTTAAGTTCACATGCATGAAAGTAATCATCATAACGGAAAACATGCAATAGCACACGGCAATCTCATGAACATGTTTCGATCATATAATGCAGAAAACAAAGAACAACCTAAACATAATGCAAATTCCAAACGCAAAACAAATGACTAATCATGCTTGAAAATGAACAACCAAATAGGCTAAATCTTGCCTAAGAACCAAGTAACATACTAATGACCTAATCATGCTTGAATACCATTTCATGAACACATGAAATAGATAAATACAAGAATACAAATAGTATGATTGATTACATGATACAAGAGAAATCACCTAAGAAACAATTATGCATGACATGTGATGAAAATGACTCAATTCAGTCTATGCGCGTTCGTGTACCGTTCAAAAATACGTTCGAACGGTAAACAGAAGGTTCTCGTTCATGTGGCATTTGATAACGCGTTCGAACGAGACCAGACCTGATGAAAAAAATGCATGCGCATTCGAGTAGCATTCGTAAACACGTTCGAACGGTAAACAGAAGGTTCGTGTTCGTGTAGCGTTTGATAACGCGTTCAAACGGGACCAGACAGAAAATATGCGTTCGTTTGGTGTTCTGAAACGCGTTCGAACGATGTTACAGCAGTGACCTCCAAAATGCAGTAAACAACATGACACATACATGAATGGATGAATAGATGACACGTAATCCATAATAACGGGCTCAAAGGCGCGGCAAAGTATCATGGTAAAGGTAGACCATAGGCTTTTTATCCCTCCAAATGGAGGACCTTTAATCCGACTTACTAAGCCCATGCGCAATGCAACATGATGCATGATTATGCAAGAAGATGACATACAAAGAAAAGCGAATAATGAAATGAAAAGCGCGGTGAAGTATCCTGGTAAAGGTTCTTTAACCCCTCGAAATGAAGGACCTTTAATCCAACTTACTAAGCCTATGCGCATCACATCATAATGCATATATAAAAAGTAAAGACAATGATATCGGACTTCATGTATCCGATTGAACATATCTCACATCCATTCGAATATACATTATCCGGCGCGGCAAAGCATCGTGGTAAAGGATTTTAACCCCTTGACTTAGAGGATCTTTAATCCCACTTACTAAGCCCATGCGCAAACAACACAATACATATATAAAAAGGTAAAGACAATTATATCAGACTTCGTGTATCTGATTGAACATATCTCACATCCAATCGAATGTACATCATCCGGCGCGGTAAAACATCGTGGTAAAAGATTGTAACCTCTCAAAATAGAGGACCTTTAATCGCACTTACTAAGCCCATGCGCTTTATCTCATCATTACATAAACAAACAACATGCGGAAATCAAGTAGTAAATAGTAAACGGCTATGAAATTTAAGTCCGGGTTTCCATCCTATATACCACAAGAGGCGACACATTTTTCATTTTATTCAAGGGCCACAATCATGCATCAATAGAAGACTCTCATGCGATGAAAGTAAATAAAACAATTAAAAGATAGATGAAAATAAATAGAAAAAGTACCCTCAGGTCTAACCTTTTATGTCGACTTTCGGACTCACGTTTCACAGCCGTCGGAAGGGCTATCACTCAGCAACTCTTTCGATTCACTGGATTAACGTCTTAGCTCGCTGTTGTGCTATTTTGGTTGCTGTTTTCACTCCGTTTTGTTGCTATTTTGCTGCTATTTTTTAGTCATTGTTTTATGGGAAATAAGGGACTGTTTTGGCCAATTTTTGGGGTTGTTTACTCACTGTTTTATGGTGGTGGTTGGGTCTGTTTTAAGCTTGTTTTTGGTGTAATGCAGTGAGTGGTTTTTGGTGTAATATGCGGCAGTGAGGGGGGCTAGGTTGCGGCCGTTTTAGGCAGTGAATGGGCTGCTGTTATGAAGGTCAGGGGCTGCTGCTGTGTGAGGGCTTTGCATGAAAGAATGGTAGTGTGTGAATGATTATTTACGTGAGGTTAAGGGCTGTTTGAAGGTGTTTGGTCTAAGGCAGTGTGGGGCTGTGGTAGTTAAGGTGCGTGAATAGGCAGGCTGGTCAGTGGCATGAATGTACTGAAGTGCTTGTGGACATGAAACAGGGGGAAGCAGGTCAAGGGTGTGGCTGATTAACGTGAGGGTGAGTGCCCAAGGTGCTTTGTATGCGTGAGTGTATGGCGAAGGCTTACTATGAATGAGGGTCGTGGCTAGTTGAGTGGCAAGCGGGTGGCTTACATTATTGCTAGGGTTCATGAGTGTTGTTGCCGGGAGTGAGAGGCGAGAGGTTTGTGTCAGCGAGTGTGAGGTGTCATGGTGAAGCTGCTAGGGCTGTTGAATGCGCATGGATGGTTCTTTATGTGGTGTGTTTTTGGTTGTCAAGAAAGGGCATATGAGGTTTGTTTACAGGGTGTGAAACGGTTGCTGCAGAGAGTTTTGAGGGCTGTGAGGAAGATGAAGATTAGGGTTTCGGCTCTTTAGTTTATTTTTGTGTGTTTGTGCCTTGAGTGTCCAGTAGTTGGGAGAGGAATAGGGTTGGATTTTGTTGTTGTTTATATAGTTGCATGATTAGGGTTAGGGGTTTGCATGGATGAAAAAGGAATGAAAATCAATTAATTGGGGACATGATTTGTTTGTTTAGGAATGTTATATATTTGATTGACTTTAATTAGGCATGACATTTGTTTTATTTAGGCTTTTAATTTGTTAATTAGGTGAGTAATATTTTAATTTACTTTAAATTAGTTAACTTTAATTTAATTTAATTTAATTTGGGACATGCATTTTAAATGTTTTAATTTATTTATTGGATTGGGCTTGGTGTAGTTTTTGGCAATGGCTAAGGGTGTATTTTAATAACGGAGGTCCAACAAGCGAGCCTGAAGCTAAACAAGCGGCTAAAATCTAACAAAAAATACCGGTTCCCTTCCGACGTCCGTTTCCAGCGGCTCCCGCGACTTAAAAGGTAGTGCCTCCAAATGAGACTCATCATCGGGTCTTACATACAAAAATGTAGTGCCTACAAGAAGTGTGTGGCACCATCACTAATAATTTCCCGATATGTTCCGAAGCAAGTGAAAATATTCTTTTTAAGGAATTTTATCACCACTTTTGAATCATTTGACGGCAGTGCTATCGCTTTAACTTATTTAGAGACATAGTCTACTGCAACTAGTATGTACAAGTGTCCAAATGATGGAACAAAAGGTCTCATAAAATAAATCCCCCATACATCAAATATCTACACTTCCAGAATATTTTGCAGAGATCCTCATTTGTCCTTGAAATATTTCTCGTTCTTTGGCACTTTTCATATTAAAGAGAAAATAAGTAAGCATCTTTAAATAGAGTGGGCCAGAACAAACCTGATTGTATGACTTTCGCTGTAGTTTTATTTTCGCTGAAGTGTCAATCGTATGGTGATGAATGACAATGTTGCAAGACAACATTGACCTCTTCTAATGGGACATAACGTCTCAGTAATTAATTAGCACAACGTTTGAATAGGTACAGCTCATCCCATATATAGTGCTTGACTTCATTGAATAACTTCTTTCGTTACTGATGTGTCAATTCCAACGGCCATTTTCCCAATACTATGTAGTTTACATAGTCAGCATACTAAGGGATATCCTTTTGTTTGATGGTAATCAATTGTTCATCTGGAAAAAATTTCATTGATTGTCATTTCATTGCCAGTTGTTTCTCCATTCTCGAGCCTTGATAAGTGATCAATCTAGGTTTTGATTTTATGTCCTTTTCTTGTCTCGGATCTCCACGTCAAATTCTTACAGCAGAAGCACCCGACGGATCAATCTAGGTTTCGAATCTTTCTTCGCGATCAGGTATTTGATTGTTGAATGATCTGTGTAGACCACCACTTTGGGACCTAGTAGATAGGAACATAATTTATCTAAACCAAACACAACTGCGAGCAACTCCTTTTCAGTTATTGTGTAGTTGAGTTGTGGTTCATTCAGAGTTCTGCTGGAGTAGTAAATGGTTTGGAAAATTTTGGTTTTCCGTTGTCCCAAAACTGCACCTATAGTAAAATCACTAGTATCGCACATCCCCTCAAATGGAAGCGTCCAATCTGGTGCTACTATAATGGGGGCGGATACTAACTTCTATTTCAAGATCTCAAAACCGTCGTGGCATTCTTTGGTGAAGTTGAAAGACACATATTTCTCCAGCAGATTGCATAGAGGTTTAGCAATCTCGGAGAAGTCAATGATAAATCTCCTGTAAAAACCTGCATGTCCGAGAAAACTCTGAATCCCTTTGACGGATGATGGTGGAGGTAATTTCTCAATTGTTTCGATCTTTGCTTTGTCTACCTCAATTCCCTTTTTTGAGATCTGATGTCCCAAGACAATGCCTCTATGCACCATGAAGTGGCATTTTTCCTAGTTGAGTACCAAGTGGGTATTTTTGCATCTTTGTAACACCATTTCCAGATTTTGCAAGCAGTGGTCGAACAAGTCTCCAAACACAGACAAATTATCCATGAAAACCTCCATACTTTGTTCTAGCATGTCTGAAAAGATGGCCATCATGCAACGTTGAAATGTGGTAGAAGCATTACATAGTCCAAATGGCATTCTGCAGAAAGCAAAAGTACCATACGGTCATGTAAAAATGGTTTTCCCCTGATCTTCTGGGGCGATAGTCCATGCATACTCTCCATTCAGTCACCGCTCTTGTTGGAATTAGCTTGTTATTTTCATTTGTGACTACAGTTATTCCTCCTTCCTTTGGTACACATTACATCGGACTCACCCAAGTGCTGTCAGAGATGGGGTAAATGATGCCGGCATCAAACCATTTGATAATTTATTTCTTTATAACCTCATTCATGATTGGATTTAATCTCCGTTGATGCTCCATTATGGCTTTGTACTCATCGTTCATCAAAATTTTGTGCATGCAAAATGATGGACCAATGCCTCTAATGTCTATTATAGTCCAGCCAATGGCTTTCTTATGTTCTCGTAACACTCTCAGTAACTTATCTTTCTGCTCCAATGTTAGCAACGAAGAAATAATCACAGGTAAATAAAAACAGTTTTCTAAGAATGCATACCTGAGATGGCTCAGAAGTAGCTTTAGTTCCAATTGTGGTGGTTCTTCAATCGACGGCTTGATTCCCTCTTTTTTGGTAGTTCCAAACTTTCCACCTGTGGTGTCGATCTGAAGTAAAAGGGTATTTCAAGATAGTTGATACATTCCAGAATTTCATCATCTAGTTCAATGTCAGTCATGTTGGTGATGCAAGCTTCAAGTTTGTTCGTGGAAAGTTGCATTGCATCAGTATTCTGGAAGATGCTATCTATTACATCAAGTCTGAAACATTCCTCATTCTTTTTATCATTATGGAATTTCATGACTTTGAAAATATTTGATGTAACTTCTTTTCCTACACTTTCATGGTTAGTTCTTTTTTTTGTACATAAATAATCGTTCGACATATAGCCAAGAATGGTCTCCCGAGGATGATGGGTACATCTTTGTCTTCTTCCATTTCAAGGATAATGAAATTTGTAGGGAAAATGAATTTGACAACTTTGACCAGTACATCTTCAACTACACCTCTCGGAAATGTGAGCGATCTGTCAGCAAGCTGCAAAGTAACTAAGGTGGGCATTGCTTCTCCAATCTGGAGTTTCCTGTAAATAGACAAAGGCATCAAGTTAATGATTGCACCTAAATCACACAAAGCCTTACCGGAATAATGTTCTCCAATGGTGCAAGGGATGGTCAAACTGCCAGGATCTTTAAACTTTCGGGGAAGTTTTCTCTTAATGATGGTGATGTATTCTTCTGTCAATGCTACTGTCTCGTAATCTCCCAATCTTTTTTTTCGTGACAAAATTTCATTCATGAATTTCACATAGCTGGGAATTTGTTCCAATGCTTCTGCAAATGGAATATTTATATGAAGTTTTTTGAAAATCTCCAGGAATCGAGCAAACTACTTGTCTAGTTTGTTCTTCTGGAGACGATGGGGAAAAGATGGAGGAGGAGTAAATCTTTCTTGATCATTTTATTTTGCCTCTTTTTCCTCTATCTGTGGATATGCTTCGTTGCTTTCTTTTGGAACTTCCTCAGTGGATGCTTTGATTTCAATATCTTTGTTGATTTCAGTGCCGCTTTTCAAAGTGATGGCTTGACATTGCTCATTCCATCTATTCCTTAGATTTAGTTCTGTGTTGCTATGAACGGTACCTTACGGTCTGTAACTCTGAGCATTGGTCAATTGTCCCCCTTGATTTTCCAGGGCCTTTATAGAAGTTGATTGGCTTTGAATTAATGTTGTTTGGGATTGAAATATAGCATCGTATGTTGCTTATTGCTTTTTCATCTGAGCCATCAATTATGCTATCCATGGTTTTTTTTCATACTCATGGCCTTTGTTTTGCTGTAGGAATCCTGGAGATGGATTGTTCATTTGCCCTGAATTATTGCTCCATACGAAATTGGGGTGATTCCTCAACATGGGTTGTACGTGTTGGAATATGGATTGTTCCCATGCCTGTTGAAATTGTTGGCATAATTCATCGTCTCATCATGTTGGTTGTATGATTCTGACTCTGGTGCTCCTCCATATGGTGAACTTGTGGATCCAGCATTACCATGCATGCTAAGAATTTCCATGAATTTGCATATCTAATCCAGCTTGACATTCATTGTAGTGTTGGCTCAGACTTCATAGATTCCTACTATTCGTTGAATCATACTTATTTATATTGGCCACACAGAATTGTTGTTGGCCATTTCTTCAATTAAGTCCTAGGCCTGATCTTCTCCTTTTTCCATTAAAGCTCCTCCTGCAACAATATCTATTGTGGTTCTCATTAGTCCAGAAAGTCCATTGTAGAAGGTTTGGACTTGTAGCCACTTTGCAATCTCATGGTGAGGACATTTACGGAGCAATTCCTTGTATCTCTCCCAAGCTTCGCAGAGGGATTCTAAGTCATGTTACACAAAGGATGTAATGTCATTCCTCAACTTTGTTGTTCTGGCTGGGGAAAGTACTTTGCAAGGAATTTTGTGCAAGATTGTTCCAAGTTGTGATGGAACCTGCTGGTAGTGAATGTATCCAAGCCTTAGCTATGTCTTTCAAGGAATATGGGAACACACGCAGTCTCATTGCTTCTTCAGCCGCTCGGTTGTAATTGAATGTGCCGCAAACTTCCAGGAAGTTGCTGCTATGGCCTTTAGGATCTTCAGTTGCATTTTCCCCAAACTGTACTGATTGTTGTATCATTTGAATGTATGTTTTGATGTCACACACATTTGCTGGTAAGAGAGGAAGTACAATACATGAAATGAAGCCGTCAACCACCGGAATAGTTTTGTCTCGAATGGGAATTTGTTGTACGACTTCCAAAGGTTCAGCTTCCATGTTGATCAGTGCTTCTTGACCTTCACACCTTTCATTTCTCAACTGTCTGATTGTTCTTTCAATTTTTGGATCAAGCAGACGAATTTCAAAGCTTCTGGTTCTTCTCATGTAGTGTCTAAGAACCTGAAACACAAGAAAACAAAAATAATAAGTAAAAATAAATTAGACACAAGTAAATGTATCTAACCCAGAATTAATAGAAAAAGATAAATAAGTCCCCGCAACGGCACTAAAAACTTGATCAGTGAAATAACTCACGTAACGCAAGCTCACATATCATTCAAGTAGTATAAAATGTTTCGATCCCACGAGGACTTAATACATATGCTATCAATTTGTGAAGCTAAATATTTACAAGTATCTAATAGATTTGTTGTTTGAGTGGATGGTGAATTTAAACTAAAGACAAGTAAATAAAACAATTCAAATGTAAATTAAAGGAAAATTTAATATTATTAAACTATCTAAGGTTGTGAATCCTTCCAGTATCTTTTAAAGATGAGGTGGTTATCTCACGTTTGTGCAATCTATTGGTTAATTAGACACAAGTAAAGGTATCTAACCCAGAATTAATAGAAAAAGATAAATAAGTCCCGGCAACGGCACTAAAAACTTGATCAATAAAATTACTCACGTAACGCAAGCTCACATATCATTCAAGTAGTATAAAATATTTCGATCCCACGAGGACTTAATACATATGCTATCAATTTGTGAAGCTAAATATTTACAAGTATCTAATAGATTTGTTGTTTGAGTGGATGGTGAATTTAAACTAAAGACAAGTAAATAAAACAATTCAAATGTAAATTAAAGGAAAATTTAATATTATTAAACTATCTAAGGTTGTGAATCCTTCCAGTATCTTTTAAAGCTGAGGTGGTTATCTCACGTTTGTGCAATCTATTGGGTAATCAACCTGGAACACGAAAATATGCAAAAGCCTCTGTCGATGGTCAGATGCAAACACCCAAATAACCCAATTAATCATATGTTTATGTTAACCAAGTTCCAATTATGGCTACCCCCGCCTGACGGGTATATGTGTATCCTGTAAGAAAATCTACCTAAGGGTCACCCTTCTCCGAGGTGAGATCATTAGCTATTGAGTCTAAGGTTGAAACCTAAAATTCCTTCGTCAAGTTTATTTTAAATTTACCAGAGCAATCTTATTAATGGCCATGTAACAAGTAGTATTAAGCTTAAGACTCAATAAATAAACCTTTATATTACCCAAGTAATAAAAATAATCCCTTATAAACCGGTGATATTGGAATTGATATGGTATTTAGTTACAACAAATATCTAGGACTAGTAAAGACATAAATAAAGTAAATGACATAAAGTAAATTTTGGAAATTAATAAGGTAAATAAAGTAATAAAGAAAATACTGGGGGGTTAGAGGATCCACTTTTATTACTTCTATTTTAGATATATCCATTATTATAATATATAAATTTTGCATGACATTACCAACCGACTATATAGGTGGTATCCTGATTAAGTCAGATTTATGATTAATTCAAACCGACCATAAAGGCGGTATCCAATTTAGTCAGGTAAAAATCAATTTAATTAAGTCCAACCGACCATAAGGGTGGTATCCCATTAAGTTAGGTTTTAAATAGTTTATATATTATAATTATGGGAGATTAATCTAAATATTAGTAATAAAAGCTTTACTTTTCACCCCAGCAGAGAGGAGTTACCTTCTCATACTAAAAAGTGAAAATAAAGACTGAAAAGTAAAGTAAAGAAAGAACTATTGTGTAAAATAAAAAAATTAAACATAGAAAGCTATCAATAAACAAACAATATACAATCTTCTTAGTATTCTTAAGGAAATCCCCAGAAGAATGTATGAATTTTACAAATGAAATGGCTTGATATTATTATGAAAAATTTTTCCTTCACCAATTTCTCCACAAATGTCTCCACTAATTTCTCTACTAAACATGGCACCAAATCCTCCACCAAACATGGCATGTTTGGTGGAAGTTTGACAATTTTCATTCTTTGTTTTGAAAATGACTTTAATAATTGCACATAACACACTTATGGATGTTTTATCAATTTCGGTCATGAAAACTTCCGAATTCGAAATTATTATGAACGTCAAAGTTGTAGATCTTTGAGTCTTCTTTATTCTGGAACTTACATCACCTCAACCTGATTTCGGAGTAGAGAGTTATGGCCAAAATATGAAAATTACGCAAAGTTGAAATTTCTGAAATCGTACTTCGTTAGAACGCCATTTTAAGTTTCCAATCTCCAAAATCCAAATGTCAAGTTCAGTTTTTGCCCTTATTTATTCCATATTTAGTCCTGATTGATTTCATTAAGTACCAAAATTTTTTTATCTGTAAAACACAAAAAAAACACATCAAAACATTCATGAAACTCGAGAAACCATACAAAATATTAGGTTAAAGGGGCGGTAAATAGTGATATATTTTCCGCTCATCATACATGTGTAATAAATCAGTCGGCTAACCTGGAACATGAAAATATACAAATGCCTTTTCCGATGGTCAGATGCAAACACCAAAATTAACCTAATTAATCATATGTCTATGTTAACCAAGTTACATGAATTCCTTAAGTTCAAGTTCCAATAGTGGCTACCCCCGCCTAACAGGTATATATCTATCCTGGAAGGAAATCTACCTAAGGGTCACAATGCCCTAATGTGAGATCGAGAGCTATTGAATCTGTGGCTGAAACCTTAAATCCATTCGTCAAGTTCATTTTAAGTTTACCATATAAATCTTATTGGTGATCAGGAAACAAGAAGCATTAAGCTTAAGATTTAATAAACAAACAAAAACATTAAACATAATATAATTAAATCAATTATAAAGCATGTGAATATTGTGCTTTATCACATCCATAGAATAAAATAAAATGTTGGGGTTAGGGGATCCACCATTAATATTTGAAATATAGAAATCTCACTTTGTTATAATATAAAAATTGCCAGTGTTACCCATTTAAGTCAAACCAGCCATAAAGTTGGTGTTATTATTTGTCCATAAACTATCCATATAGGTGGAAATCATATGTCACCTAAAGATCGACCATATAGGCGGTGTCACATTATGTGAAATAAATAAAACCAGCCATTATGACGGTATCAACTTCAATCCATATTATTACATTACAATTTACATATTCTAAATTAAGTGAGATTAATCCACCTCAACATATTAAAGGTTTCATCATTTCCCCAGTGGAAATTAACTACTAAACATAAAATAAAGTCAACACACAAACTATTATTACTAAAAATAAAAATAAAAATACATTACAAAAATACTAAATAAAACACACAAGATACAATCATTAATTCCTTATCAAGAAACCAAGGAAAGTATGAAAATTCTAAATGAAATCGAATCTAATTTATAGGCAAAAATTCTAGACCGGCGTTGCGATGGTTTACGTCGCGATGTGTTGACATGTAAACACGTTCTGTTAAGATACTGATACGTGTCTGCGGAGCTCCTCACGTCGCGATGCGTACGTGCTCTATGTCACGATGTGTACACTGTAAATTTCGGTAGGCTTCATAATAGAGGTGCGTCGCGGCGCAAAGATGTATGCACGTTGCGAAGCGTGAGCAGTGAAATTCTATTTTTTCTCTTTTTGTCCGTTTTTCATCGTTTTAGCCCCAATTTGATTTCATTGAGTCCTAAATCTTTATTTATCTGCAAAAAACACAAAAACATATCAAAACGTTCATCAAACCCATGAAAACCATACAAAATATTAGGTCAAAGAGGCAGTAAAATTGTAGGCACTGTATTTTTGCATATAAGTCCCGATGATGAGCCTCTCGCAGAGGCACTACCTTTTAAGTCACGGAAGTCACGGGAAACAGACTTCGGAAGGAAAGAGTTAGGAATTGACACCTTGTTGGATTTAATTCGTTTGCTTAGCTTCGGGTTTGCTCGTTGGACCTCTGTTTCAAAATTACCCTCAGCCCAAAACCCCCCGCAAGCCACACTTCATTGGCCCAAAACCCCCGCAACCCACACAAAACCCAACCAAATCACATACCAAGCCCACCAAGAGACTACCCCACGCCATTTACGCAAAATTATCCCTCCACCAACTATTCAAACAATTAAATTACCTCTCCACCAAGCATACCCCAATCCCTTGACCTTAATTTATCTCACCCACCCATTTTCAACAAAGACACCTCACGCCCAAAGAAACAAATAAACACATCACAAATAAACAAACAAGACCAAACACAAAGAAACCATTCCATTAAATAAAGCACATGCCTCACCTCAATTTTCAACAAAAATCCAAGCAATAAATCCCCTCTCTTCATGCCACCCACGTGAACAAGTAACAAATTCAACAAAGCACAAAAACCCAAATCCTAAAGCCACTAATCACTCTCTCCATTAAATAATTGATAGCCTCCCTCTCCACTATAAAAAGAAACAAAAATCATAAGCTCCATTGGCCTTAATCCACGTGAAACCATCTATCACCCTCTCACGTGTTGGGTTTCTAGGTTAGTCCCAATATCAAATTAAGCATAGAAATATAATGAATACGCAAAAAATAGTGGCAGAAACACACTTACATTGAACGGCTTTGGATGTGATGATCAACAAAAACTTTTCCCTTGTTAGATGCTCTCGACCAAGGTTGATTTTGTTGATGATGTCGAACAAGCTCTAAGCTTTAAATGGATCCCAAGCTCTTAGGTTGGTTTCCCTAACACCTTGTATTGATTCTTTGTTTGTGCTAGCAAGTTAGGAAGAAAACCAATTCTTCTTCCTTCTCCATGAGGCTCACGGTTTTCTCAAAGAAAATTTTGAGAGAGTTTTCAATTCTTTTTTTTATTTTGTTTTTCAAAACATAATGAAAAATCTATTACCAAAATTTGGTAAATCTTTTCCAAAAAGTCAACCAAATATTGGCTCCAAAAATTCATTAAATGCCCACACCAACTTTTATCATGAATAGTGACTGCATGTCACTCCCCAAAAAGGTGACTTGACATCTATCACTAAAGTGACAAGTGATGTGACTCGCGATGTGACTTGTGGCCGTACTTGATTCGAAATCAAAGTGGCCTCGCAAACACATTCCGGGCTCGGTTTCATTAATTCCGAATTAACGAATTTTCTGTTGCTTCGTAATTAAATCAAATTTAATTAAATAATCATGCCTAGCAAAATTACTATTCATAGCGCTAACGAATTAATTCTAAATTAACTCGTTTGACCGAATTAAAATCTAATTTTAATTTCACGTCAAAATCCAATTTCTTGTAATATATCGAATATATTATTTTATCGATTAATTCCAAATTAATCATTCTTTCTCTTCAAATAGTACTTTATCCCAGATAAAGTCTCTCCGTAATTAATCTCAGATTAATTTTGCTCGAATCATACGTCATCGGTGAATCTTCGGGAAGCGACCCAAGAGATCCCTGGATATGTTGGTAGTAAATCCGGTTGTCGGACTATCCGAACACGTACGTACCTCGTATTACGTTCTTACCGATTTACGAGATAAGGTTGGCTTCTAGCAAAGCGTCATGTCTACCCAATTCTCCAGAAATATTCTTAATGGAATATAAATCTATGTCAGGCGTAGTATACGTAGTATTGCGTATTCCGATCCAGTATCGGATGTCACATGCAAGGCCTGGTGTGGGAACACAGAAACTGGGCAACGCATGCTGTCCTAGGCTCGCAGCCTAGTTGGGAGTACGGAGTAGCCCGCTGGGGACTAAACAGGAGAATAATGGAGTCGCCACCCAGTGTGAACCGAGAAAATGAGATTTAAGGCCGCACTCACCCCTCGCAAGGGAAGAGCTCAACCGTTGGGTTCGGAATGGCCTCTAACTTATGTCACTTGTAATGAAAGGATTTGTGTAATAATTTAATCAAGCTTAGGTAACACTTATTTCCAAGAGTATCATGCTTCTAAATTCACACATACAAAAATAAAACTTATACCTAAATTTAAATATATTTCACATATGAGATTGCATGCTTGAAAGTACATCAAAGTAGCAACGAACATACAACTTCATTGGCATATTGTATTCACGAACACAAGCACACACTAACCATACAAGCACACATGTGAGCACTTTTCCAAGTGGTACGTGGAATTGTATCTCAAGTACAAACCGCACTACCGTCCATTCGGAATCGGCTACGAAATTTATGTTTGGGTTTCCATCCAATATACCACAAGAAATAATACTCAAATGTTATCATGACATGGATATATGAATTGTAATACGTTAAGCCAAGACTAAGCTAAATGATGCAACCAATGGAATAAACATGCTTTTCATTATGATGCGTACAATATAAGAATGACTATATGGGATTTCATAATACATGCATGAATGGTATAGTTGGCTTTATGTGAGAGTTGTAAGTATGTGCGTGAGTGCAGGTGTTGGCTTGGCGAGAATGCTGGGTTAGGGCTAATGACGTGAGGAGTCGTGCTTGTGGTAAGCGGCTTAATAGCAGGCGAATTGCGTGAATTGTTTGTGATTTTTGCGTTAAGGCTACGTGTGAGGCAGGCGTGAAGGTGTTGGCGTGGAGCAGTGTTGTGCGTGAAGATAGGCAGGTGGCTTTGAAGGTGTATGTGGCGTGTTGAGGACAAAGCTATGGTGCGTGAGCTGAGGCTAATGTGTGTGGGGGGCTAGATGTCTTATGTGTTTAGTTTGAGTGCTGATGCGTTAAGGCTACGTGTGAGGCAGTGCGTGATTGGAGGGCTACAGGTTGGGGGCTTTTATCGTGAAGGGATAGGTGGCTTGTGTGAAGCGGTGAAAGAAATTTTGCGTGAGGCAGTGTTCGTTACGTGGGTGGCGTGGGTGCTGTGAGCTGTGTTGAAGGCTTGGGGGCGTGTGTAGAGGCTAGGGGGGCTTTAAGGGAGACCTGTGTTTTGCGTGGATAAAGGAAAGTGTAAGGGCTGAGAATACGGGTACACCAATGACAATAGGTCAAGCCAAGACAGGGATAGACGATGCAATCAATAGATGAAAGACACGGCAAATATCGTGGTAAAGGTAGCCTTTTAGGCTTTTCTTCCCCCAAATGGAGAACCTTTTTAATCCAACACAATAAGCCCATGCATCTTTCGTTACAATGAGTACAAGATAAAGATAAATATATGAAATTTAGTATGTCCGATTGAACATATCTTGTATTCAACCGAACACACATCAACCGGCGCGGCAAAGCATCGTGGTAAAGGATTTTAACCCCTCCAAATAGGGGACCTTTCATCGCACTTACTAAGCCCATGTGCTCGATTGAATCATGCATACAAAGAATTAAAAGCAATAATATCAAACTTAGTATGCCCGATTGAACATATCTTGCATTAAACCGAATACAGATCAACCGGCGCGGCAAAGCATCGTGGTAAAGGATTTTAACCCCTCCAAATAGGGGACCTTTCATCGCACTTACTAAGCCCTTGTGCTCGATTGAATCATGCATAAATAAGTAACATGCAGAATTCAAATGACGAAAAATAAATAAACCAAAGCAACATAAAACAAAAGAGGGTGTCGTTTACTCAAGCGGTACGTGGAGTTGTATCCCGAGTACAGATCATACTGTTGGAATTCAATCAAGGTCCCAAGGATCACAAACATGCATAAAAACCGCATATGAACACATCTAAGGAGTAAGGCGGAAACATAACTCACATTGATTGGTTTTGATGAAATGAAGAACATGCGTTTTTAAGCTCCCTCCAAGCTCGACAATGGCTTCTGGAACTGCAGTGGACGCACGGTTTGGGCTGTGAAAATCTCCTCCATTTTCGGCCATTGAGAGCACCATTGAAGCTCAAAGCTTCAAGCTTTCCAAGCTCATGAAGACACTTCCCTATCACCTATATATTACTCAAGGTGTGCTAGCACTAGCATCTTCCATTCCATGCATCTCCAAAACTTTGAAATGAAAAAAAGAAAAAAAACAAAAGTGAAGATGAGAGAGAGGAAAAGAGAGGGAAGAGAGAAACATATGCCTTGAAAAAGAAAAATTGTTTATATATATATATTTTTTTTTTATAAAGTCAAATCAAAAAACATATATATATCTTATCTTTTTAATTCAAAAGTCAAAAGTTAAAAAACAATAAAGCTTTTTCATCATTTCAACTTTTAACTTTAAGTCACATCACATCTATTCACTTTAATAAAGTGACATGTTGTCAAGTCACATCACTCAAAGTGACAATTGATTTGACGATTGACGCGACTAGCGATTTGACGCTTGATGTGACTTGCGTGCCGCGCTCGAATTCGAAATGCGAATGCGCTCGCAATCACTCTCGGGCTCGGGTTCGCTAATTCCAAATTAACGAATTTTCCGTCGCGTCATAATTAAATGATTTCGCCTAGCGAATTCACTATTCACGTCGCTAACGAATTAATTCTAAATTAATTCGTTTGCCCGAATTAAAATCTAATTTTAATTCCGCGTCGAAATCTAATTTCGATTATATATCGAATATATTAATTTTATCGATTAATTCCAAATTAATCGTTCTCTCTCTTTAATTAATATTTTATCCCAGATAAAATATCTCTCCGCAATTAATCCCAGATTAATTTTCTCTCTCTCATTGAATTAATCCCAGATTAATTCTATCTCTCTCTTCTAATTAATCCCAATTAATCAAAGTGCGAGTAATACGTCATCGGTGAATCTTCAGGAAGCGACCCATGAGATCTCCGGATATGTTGGCAGTAAATACGATCGTCGGACTGTACGAACACGTAAGTACCTCGTACTACGTTTATATCGATTTACAAGACAAGGTTGGCTTCTAGCAAAGCGCCATGCCTACCCAATTCTCCAGAAATATTCTTACAGGAATATATAGATCTGTATCAAGCGTAGTATACCGTAGTATTGTGTATATCGGCCCAGTATCGGATAATCACGTGCTAGGGCTGGGGCTGGATAAGTGTCTGCCCCGTCCGAAACACATGTCGGATGTCTGGTAACATAGTCTCTATAATCGGATATACATGACCTGGTCACAATATCCCGATTGGTTGCGCAACACTCAAGAGCACTAGTACCGTATCCTGCGTGACATCAACTCCAATATGACTGAAGTGACACTTCCGTCTCGACATCACACCCAATACACTACGACTCTCTGATAAACCCAGAAATGGTGTACACAGAACCCGTTTAAAGTCCCCTACCACCAAGACCAAAGTCTATCGATTATCGTAAGTATTAGCGATGTAAGTCTCAGGTTAAGACCATACACACCTACCTTGATTTCGGCCTCCCATAGACACATAGTCATAATACCAATGGGATTCCGAGGGGTCTATCCAGAGCGAAGCTGTTTCCCGTACCATCGGTGAAACACGACCTCCTATCGCACTTGCATAAGTATCCAATACTTATATATATGAGAACTATGCCGTTGTGCCCTCACAACACGCACAAGTGCAATACTAGCCTATTCCGCATTATCGATGTCTAGTCTCGATAATACTTCGGCTAGGGATATTTAATGATTAATCCTTCGGGGATTGATACTGTCTCATATCATCTCAATCCAGGAACTAATCATATGGACCTCTCTTCATTTATACATCTATGGTGATCTAATCACAAATGATGAGAGTGCAATTTCCTTGTCACATAGTTAATTTGTACAACAACACCATGATCTGTACAAATAGTGACGCTATGGGTCATATTATCCAACAATCTCCCACTTGGCACATAGCCAGTCACTCGAGTGTCTAACACCCGAACTATGTACAATTCGCTCAAATTGTTGAGGAAAGGTTTTCGTCAGCGGATTTGCTTAATTATCGTCTGACGCGATTTACACGATCATCACATCGCCACGATGTATGATCCGAACGAATCAGATGATATAGAAGTATATATCTGGATCGTCGATGAGACCTTTAATTCTTTAGCTTGTGCTGACGCCTAGCTCAGCTGCTAACAGAACTATATCTAATCTAATTAGATTTATTATCGATCCAAATGGCTTCTATTGCTGCCTCAGCTGCAGCAATAATCCGCAATTATTGTTAATTCGGCAACAGTTATCTTGCTCGGAAGATTTCCAGCTCACTGTCCCTGTGTTCAAACTTTATAGTACCGCAGTATTTACCGGTTTGGAAACTTGCAGCAGTGATCCCAGTCACTTCAAGTTCTCCATCTCCATAGTTTAAGACAACATCTTTAGTTCTCTCAGATACTAACAGATGTTTTCTTATCTTCAATCCAGTGACTATCACTTGGATTGACCCGATTGTGACTCCATATGCTCAAAGCGTATGAGACACCAATACAAGTACATTTTAAATGTACAATTTCTCAGAGAGTGTTGCCTACTCCAAATCTAGCCCAGTAGATCTTTATTCCTTGAATAAAGGTTGTTACTCCCAGAATTCTACGGAGAATTTCTTATGAAAGCCAAGCTTTCACCGAGTGTTTTTATGGGAATTTCATTGTCAGTGCCCTCTCCCACTAACCTCCTTATATACACAAGAATTATTTCGTTTTGAGTCAAATCATAAACTATTTTGATTATTTCAAAACGTCAGTTCCAAGAACCTTATGCTTGCTTCAATCCAAACATATTGATATACATGGAATCCATTTCGGACTCATGACACTTTGTCATAATAGGAGTCGATACCGTACCTCGTATCACTTCCTTTGTTCTTGTGTATTCGAAGATTAATGGTATAGTTTCATCCTTGATGAACTATATATGTCCATTAAGATTCAGTGCCTAGAACAGTATTACTCCGATTTTCATCGAGTTATACTATCCTCCCACTTACCACTGCATATCGGTATTCCTCTTAGGAAAACCGCATGGAGAGCAACAATCTAATTGTTCTCTTGTGAGGTGTTAAGTACTATACTTATGGTTTCCCTTAGGATAACCAATATTGGCACTTATCCAATTTGGGTCCTTAGTTTGGTATCATCCAAACGTTATGCCTAGCATACCCAAATTGTCAGGAATGAGAAACCTCGTTTCTTTCCTGTTCATATCCTATACGATATCTGTCAAACAGATTTATATGGAACCTTATTCTAAATAAGTTTTGCACTGTTAGTACATATCCTATTGAAGGAAATGATAGCTTAAAGCGACTCGTGATTAACCTTATTATGTCTAACAAAATTCGGTTAATCCTGTTCAGACACACCGTCAAAATGACGTGTTCCAAGAGGAGTCCTCATTGAAAGAATACTATACTCTTTCAAGTATACGAGAAACTTACTGCTAAAGTATTTTCCATTACGGTCTTACCGTGGCGGAATAATGCTATAGCCGATCTGTTTGTGTATTTCGTGTCGAAACTTTAAAGTTTCTGATTTGTGTTCTTCAAAAGAAACACATAACCATAACGTGATGCCACATCCGTTAAGGTCACGAAATATTCATGTTCACATCTAGCCTAGCTCGATATGGGCCCACTAATTTCACCATGAATAGGGCTAACAGATCGGTGGCACTTACACTATTACCAAGTAATAGTATTTTAGGTACTTTACCTAATAAAATAGATTCGCAGACCTTATTTGAATAGTCAAATCAGTCCTAGTATCCACTCTTCAAAAGTGTGGATATACGAGTCTCGTTAAATTGTGTCCTAGACAACAATGCCACGAAAAAGTCTCTATTGATCAAATCAATTTAAGCTATTTATTTGTCAATTTATATGTTTGAGATTTTTTTATTTATATTCAAAATATAAATTCTGTTATTCACATCTAATGTGTTTATCTCAGTATCATCTTTATATAATAAAACACTCAGTGTTCTATAATATAAAGGTTTTATCCGCAACGGATTAAACACTGATAAAGAGATAATGTCTCTAGTCAAACTAGTTACATTATAACAGTTCCTAATTCAAGCATATACCCGAAGGGTAGTTCCTAAACTTAGGTATCTACGGTCGAAACAGCGCGACTTTCGTCCCGTTTCCGATTCGCAGAGCAATCTCAGCTTGAAGTCAGTATCCTGCTCAAAGCAGATTCTGAATATCAATACATATATTTTATGTACCACACTAAGTATTTAAAATCTAATTTCAATACTAGCTGTGAACATAACTAAGACAAACATTTTTAAAGTTAGAGCCTCGCCCTTTCTTTAATTCCTTCGTGTCTTCCATATCCAAATGGTAGTCACTTTGGGATATGTCAATCATCCTTTTCAATATTTTAGGAACCTTAGGCCAAGCCTTGGGTTTTTAGAATATTGAAAGGAATGTGCACCTCGTGCTACATGCCCAATTGCAAACTTTGACTTTACATGAATAGCCAATTAATTCTCTAAGAATTATAAATTGCAATTTTAATACTTCTTAAATCCAAAATTAGATTTATGACAAGTATATTAAATTAAGCATTAAAGTCATCATAACAAAATCTTCCAAAGATTTTATGCTCTACTTATATTGCTTAATTTTGGGCTTAAGGTATAATAAGTTTTTTTATCAAATAAAGTAACTTATTATTTATTCCCAATTTGAAAATTAAATCATTTAAAATATTTTAATCCTAGATTATATTTTAAATATCCAACTTTTCAATTTTATCTTGATTACAATAGTCCAACTATTTAATCAACGATTAGTGGTACTTTATATATTATAATGATTATAATAGTCCAACTATATAATCAAATATAATCCAAATTAATTAACCTCAATTACATTGATTACTATAATCAAATTATAAAATCAACTGTAAACTGAAATTAATTAATTCAAATATATTGATTAATATAATCCAATTATATATAATCAAGTATAATACAGTCCAACTGTTTAATCAAAACAACAATTTAAATATTAGTCTAACTAACATTTAATCTAATGACGAAATAAAATAAAAGAGCGTGTTTAGCGAGTATTTGAACGAATGTTGCAAATTCAATACTTGCCTCCCACTATTTTTCGTCGAGCCTCTAACCCTCTGTCGAGTACTCGGGAAACCGTGTTTCCTAGTGGGCTAGGATCCCGTTAAATATCACACAATCTTGACTTTGGCCAACAAATTGTATGATAATTAACTAGGTAGATCTCGAAGATCAATTGGATCTCATCCAACTCCTAGATCCAGTAGGTGGACATCCAAGTCCTAAACATATATCACATATATGCCTATATATCCAATATATACCCTAACCTTTTCCTCTGAATCAACTAGGCCTTGGCTTTGGCACAACAAACCTAGTGATCCAGTCAAGCGCGGACCCATTGACATGGAAGCTTCGTAATCAATGTCAATGGACAAGAAGTGGTCTTGACTTTGGCCAACAAACCACAACTTGGACACGACACCGATATGGAACAAAGCCTCGTGATTAAAACACATCTTTGATGGACAAGGGCTTGACTTTGGCCAACAACCCCTGCCAATCTCGGATCTTGAGTAAGAATCACTCAATGGAAGGAAAAACGCATGATATTTAACGAGGGTTTTTCTCGTGCAAATTGGCTACCAATTTAATTATCTTTGTTAAGGTCTCATCATCATACACCCTTAAGCATGCATTCTAAACACATAATAAAGCGAGTATGAAATAAAATAATAATGATATGCGGATGGATATTTTACATTGATCCTAGATCAAATCTCTCACTTTCTCTCTCCCGCTAGCACTTGTATTACTTCTACCCGTTACACTACACTTCTAAAGAAACCTCTTTTACATGGAGGGGAATAGGTGAGAAGAGAATACAAAGAAATAGGAGATAAGTTGGACACGCAGGTCCAATTTAATAATCAAATTTATTACAATTTCCAAAATCGCCCAACCCGACTAATATCCATCCGATATACATTATTCAAACATCACAACCATGTATTCATACAAGCATGTTATCAATCAATCAATCAAATTAATTAATCTTGATTATAAGTGATCATCCAATGTTCAAACAAAGATTTGATTTTTGTTCGAGTCAAACTCGTATCACGAATAAGTACTCAAAGTACGAATTCTACGAATTAAATTAAATTACATAATTAAATCCAATTTAATACGTATTTAATTCTAATTCATTATTTAATTCCAAATTAAATATTACACCTTTATTAACGAACCTTTACGACTTAAATTCCAAATTTAATCGCAACGGGTCTCAAAGCCCGACTAACATCTAATGTTTTTATTTAATTAAAGTCCAATGGGCTTTTAATTAATTTCTATAGGCGTGGACTTTTGGTCAACTCGGGTCAAACCGAACAACCAAAATCCAATCCGGGAGTTACCCCATAAGCCTTTAAATTAATTTTGGCCCATTAGGCCCAATTAAATAATTAAGGTCCATTAAGTCATAATTGGACCTTTTGGATTCGGTTTTGGGCCTAATTGGATCCAACCAATTTTGCCTAAACCCAACTTTGTTACAACAAAGCCCAAAAGCCCAATTACAACCTAACAAGCCCAATTTCCAAAATCAAGCCCAATTAATTAACTTATAAAATTCCAATTTCACAATTAATTAACCTAAGTGTAATACACAATCAATTACCCAATTAACATTTCTAAAATATCAATTAGCCTAATTAATCATGCACTTTAACAACCAAATAGTGTCCAACACAATTCAATTAAAATCAAACCCAATTAACATGCTATTAAGTCTCGGCAATTAGGGGTTTTTCAATTCGATTCGGTTTCAATCCAATTGAGTCCACAATCTTAATTTCCCAAATAATACAATTCATCCAATGAATTAAAACAAAAAATCACAAGAATTTCATGTTCCTAAGATTCGGCCAAGCCACTTTAAAAGGGAAAAATGTTCCAAATCAAAATTCAATCCAATTGAACTTCAAAACAACATTAACCAATTGTTTTAAATCATCCAATGATCAAACAAAACAAAATTACCAAGACATTAGGGTTCTTCCAATTTTCGGCCAAGCTTCCAATTTGGGGAAAATTGAATCCAATCCAATTTCATGAAATTGATCACACACAATCTCAATTAAACATGTTCTAAGCATACTTAAACATCCAATTCAATTAAAACATGCTTAAACACATTTTTCCCAATTTCAAGTTTCATGTTCAACCTAAAGAATTGGGGAAAATTGATCTAATCCAATTTTCTTGAAATTGATCATGCACAACTTCAATTCAACCTCATTCAAGCATAATGCATCAAACAATTCAACCAAATCATGCCTAAATCGAGTTTACCCAAATTAAAGTTTTGACCAAAAATAAGCAAATTGGGGAAAATCAATCCAATCAATTTTTTTTATCAAATTGATTACATACAACTCAAATTCAATCATATATAATCATTCTCAAACAATCAATTAGACAGAATCAAGCTAAAATCAAAAAGCCCCAAATATGCTCAAGAACCCTAATTCGGTTTTCATGCACAAAAGCTCTAGATACCATTGTTGGAGTTCAATCAAGGTCCCAAGATCACAAACATGCATAAAAACGCATATGAACACATATAAGGGTAAGGCGGAAACATAACTCACATTGATTGGTTTTGATGAAATGAAGAACATGCGTTTTTAAGCTCCCTCCAAGCTCGGCAATGGCTTCTGGAACTGCAGTGGACGCACAGTTTGGGCTGTGAAAATCTCCTCCATTTTCGGCCATTGATGAGCACCATTGAAGCTCAAAGCTTCAAGCTTTCCAAGCTCATGAAGACACTTCCCTATCACCTATGTATTACTCAAGTGTGCTAGCACTTATCATCTTCCATGCATCTCTCATTTTCTCGGTGAAACCAGAAAAAATGAAGAAGAAACGGCAGTGAAGCCGTGAGATGAGGAGGAGGAAAAGAGAGGGAAGAGAGAAACCGTATGCCTTGCATGTGAGAGAGAGAAAAAGATTTTAATATATATATTATTTTTTTTATTTCATTACCAAGTAAAATCAATAAAAAAATATTATCTTATCTTTTTAATTCAAAAGTCAAAAGTTAAAAAACAATAAAGCTTTTTCATCATTTCAACTTTTAACTTTAAGTCACATCACATCTATTCACTTTAATAAAGTGACATGTTGTCAAGTCACATCACTCAAAGTGACAATTGATTTGACGATTGACGCGACTAGCGATTTGACGCTTGATGTGACTTGCGTGCCGCGCTCGAATTCGAAATGCGAATGCGCTCGCAATCACTCTCGGGCTCGGGTTCGCTAATTCCAAATTAACGAATTTTCCGTCGCGTCGTAATTAAATGATTACGCCTAGCGAATTCACTATTCACGTCGCTAACGAATTAATTCTAAATTAATTCGTTTGCCCGAATTAAAATCTAATTTTAATTCCGCGTCGAAATCCAATTTCGATTAATATATCGAATATATTAATTTTATCGATTAATTCCAAATTAATCGTTCTCTCTCTTTAATTAATATTTTATCCCAGATAAAATATCTCCGCAATTAATCCCAGATTAATTTTCTCTCTCATCGAATTAATCCCAGATTAATTCTATCTCTCTCTTCTAATTAATCCCAGATTAATCAAAGTGCGAGTAATACGTCATCGGTGAATCTTCAGGAAGCGACCCATGAGATCTCCGGATATGTTGGCAGTAAATACGATCGTCGGACTGTCCGAACACGTAAGTACCTCGTACTACGTTTATATCGATTTACAAGACAAGGTTGGCTTCTAGCAAAGCGCCATGCCTACCCAATTCTCCAGAAATATTCTTACAGGAATATATAGATCTGTATCAAGCGTAGTATACCGTAGTATTGTGTATATCGGCCCAGTATCGGATAATCACGTGCTAGGGCTGGGGCTGGATAAGTGTCTGCCCCGTCCGAAACACATGTCGGATGTCTGGTAACATAGTCTCTATAATCGGATATACATGACCTGGTCACAATATCCCGATTGGTTGCGCAACACTCAAGAGCACTAGTACCGTATCCTGCGTGACATCAACTCCAATATGACTGAAGTGACACTTCCGTCTCGACATCACACCCAATACACTACGACTCTCTGATAAACCCAAATGGTGTACACAGAACCGGTTAGAAAGCCCCTACCACCAAGACCAAAGTCTATCGATTATCGTAAGTATTAGCGATGTAAGTCTCAGGTTAAGACCATACACACCTACCTTGATTTCGGCCTCCCATAGACACATAGTCATAATACCAATGGGATTCCGAGGGGTCTATCCAGAGCGAAGCTGTTTCCCGTACCATCGGTGAAACACGACCTCCTATCGCACTTGCATAAGTATCCAATACTTATATATATGAGAACTATGCCGTTGTGCCCTCACAACACGCACAAGTGCAATACTAGCCTATTCCGCATTATCGATGTCCAGTCTCGATAATACTTCGGCTAGGGATATTTAATGATTAATCCTTCGGGGATTGATACTGTCTCATATCATCTCAATCCAGGAACTAATCATATGGACCTCTCTTCATTTATACATCTATGGTGATCTAATCACAAATGATGAGAGTGCAATTTCCTTGTCACATAGTTAATTTGTACAACAACACCATGATCTGTACAAATAGTGACGCTATGGGTCATATTATCCAACACATACTACCCTCCTTCGGAATCGGCTATGAAATTTATGTCTGGGTTTCCATCCGATATACCACGAGAGTTGACACATCTTTTATTTTATTCCAGTCCACAACATACAATATTCATGATACATGCAATATTTATCTACTCAAGGGCCACAACATGCATTTTGACATAACAATCATGCGAACAATACTCAATGAATAATAAAAATAAAACAAAAATGAATGTGGAAAATACCCTCAGGTCTAACCTTTTTGGCCGACTTTCGGACTTGCGTTTCGCGGAGATCGGAAGGGTAAAGCTCATCTACTTCTCCGGTTCAATGGTTTAGCGTCTTGGCTCACTGTTTTGCTGATTTGCTTGCTGTTTGGCCTCCGTTTTACTGTTGTTTCTTCTGTATTTTCTGCTCACTGTTCAGGTCACTGTTTTGACGTTTTAACGGACTATTTTGAGTGTTTTTTATGGGTTTTAAGTGCAGTTTTGTGTGATTAGTTTAAGGATTATAAGTGCAGTTTTTTATGTTATTGTTTTAAGGATTTTAGGGACTGTTTTAAGAGAATTTTGCTGCCGTTTTCGGGGGGGAAATGGGCTACTGTTTGGGGGTACTTTAGCGGCTGTTTGGAGCGTGTTTGGGCTGCTGTTTGGGGGTATATTTTCGGTGATGGAGGGATGCTGTATGGGGGAGATTTTCGGTGATGTGTGGGGGTTTAGGGGGCTGCTATTTTTGGTTATGGGGTGGAGGAGATGAAGATAATAGTTTGTGTTCTTCTTGTTGCTATTTCCGTGAGTGGCTAGGGCTTTTTGTGTTGTGACTTGCGTGAGAATTATGTGTATGAGCTAGGGGAATCATGTCTTGGTTAAGGGTTGTTTATATAGAGAATGGCTAGGGATTCACCTTGTCTCACAAGGAAAGGATTTGATTTTGTGTTGAGCAAGGAAAGTCAAAGATTGAGGGGGGACAAATTTGGTTTAGATTAGGAAGTCAATATATGTGATTGGTTAGGATTAGGCATTTAATTTGTTAGATTAGGAAGTCAATATTTTTTATTTGTTATGATTGATTTTAATTAGGTATATCATCTTTTTAATTTATGTATATAACATATTTGATTTGTTTAAATTAGGCATGATTATATTTTGTGTTTTATTTAATTTGGTAAATGATTTAATTATTATTTTATTTCATTACATTATCTAATTAATATTTAACTTAATATTTGATTTAATTTGGGTGTGTATTAGGGTGAATGGGCGTGTGGGCCTTGTTGTGGGCGTGTGGGCCTTTGGTTGGTGGGTTTAGTTTGTGTGGGCTAGGTGTGTTGGCTTGCGGGGGTTTTAGGTCAAGGCTAAGGGGCTTGCGGGGATTTTGGGGCGAGGTTAGGTGATTTGTGAGTGTTTTGGGCCGCGAATAATTTTTAAATCGGAAAACCAACAAGTTACTTGAAGCTAAATCAGCGAACTTAATCCGAATATGAGTCAATTCTTGACTCCTCCCTTTCGACGTCCGTTTCCCACGGTTTCCGCGGCTTAAAAGGTAGTGCCTCCAACTAATACTCATCATCGGGTTTCACATGCAAAAATGAAATGCCTACAATCTCCCCCACTTTGATGGGACTTGTGCAGTGTGTGACTTTGAACAATCCTATCAAAGTTATGTAATGAATTTTCACTTACCTGGCTTGTCTATTGCCTCGAGCTGAGTTGGTGCTGCAGTGGACCTCGATCCTGGGACGCATCCCAATAACTGCAAGTGACAACGGGGGCACCTCGACCCTGGGCACCTCGACCAAGTACCACTGACAATAGGGACCTTGCCCTCAAACTGATGATGTAGTGGGCACCTCGACCTTGGGACGCATCCCGGAACTACATCCGACAACGGGGGCAACTCGGCCCTGGGCACCTCGACCCAACACCGCTGACAATAGGGACCTCTCCCTCAAACTGATGATGATGTCTGGCTTCGCGGCCTGGGACTTATCCCCAAAAATTATTGATGTCGGCCTCGTCCCTGGGACTCATCCCCAAAACTGAAACTGCACTGACGCTATTTGGCTCATTTCTGCCGCTTTCTCTTTTTTTCGAACCTGCGAACACAAAACAAAAAGAAACACGGAAAGAATGCAATGTTACATGTATGCATGAATGATTTTCCTTCTCCGTTGGGTTAGGTCTTCTGCCAATTCCCTTGGTGACTGCTCGGTCCTTTCTGCCTCAGGCAAAGTACTGTTTCAATCTGTCCATGTTGATCGGCTCGGTGAACTCGTTTCCTTCCAAGTCTGATAGCCTCACTGCTCCATTTCCCATTACCTTCTACACTATGTAAGGTCCTTCCTAGTTAGGTCTGAATTTTCCTCTCGGATCTGTCGTCGACGGCCTGGACTGCTTAGGTACCAAATCACCCTTTCTGATCTTGGTGTGGCGTACTTTCTTGTTGAATGCTCGGGCTAGTCTCTTCTGATACAACTGCATGTGATACAAAGACTTCGTTCTCTTCTCATCCAATAGTGCTAACTGATCAAACCTTTATGCGGCCCACTCATGTTCCGGTAATTCTGCCTCTGCTAATACCCTCATGGACTATATTTCCACTTCTACTGGCAGTACTGCTTCCATTCCATAGACCAAAGAGTAAGGTGTGGCCCTTGTTGATGTTCTTACTGATGTTCTGTACCCCCACAAAGCATACGGTAATTTCTCAGATCAATCTCTGCAATTTTCTGTCATCTTGCCTAAAATCGTCATTATAGTCTTGTTGGCTGCCTCAACTACCCCATTTTCCTGCGGCCTGTACGGTGATGACTTGTGGTGGCCTATCCCGTATCTCTGTAACATTGCCTTCATCTCTCCTTGAAACTGAACTTTGTTGTCTGTCACTACATGATACGGCATACCATACCGACAAATGAGGTTCCGAGCTATAAACTTTGCCATCTGTTTTGCTGTAACATTGCGGAATGATTCGGCTTCCACCCACTTCGAGAAGTAATCTACGGCCACTACTATGAAGCGATGCCCATTCGATGCATTCGGTCGAATTTCTCCAATCATATCAATTCCCCATGCTGAGAAAGGCCACGGCTCTGACAACCCGTGCAACTCTGTGTGTGGTAAGTGATTCAAATTACCATGTGCTTGACAGTCATGACAGTGCTTTACCATCTTCGCCCAGTCTGTTTCCATGGTTGACCAATAAAAACCTTGTCTCACTATCTTGCGGGACAGATTCAACCCGTTCATGTGCGGACCACATACCCCGACGTGTATTTCTTCCATTAGATGCTGAGCTTCTTCTTTTCTCAAACACTTCAACTGAATACTGTTTGATTGTCTCTTGTACAGTTCCCCTTTCAAAATCACATACTGGGAAGCTAACTTCTGATGGCTATTTTGTCTTTTCTGCCAGCCCCTTCCGGGAGTTCACCATGTTCCAGATACCTCTGAATGTCATAATACCAAGGTTTGCCGTCGTCGACCTCAACTTCCAGAATTATTTCTATCTCATAAACAGGTCTGCTTGCTGTTTTCAGTATCAACGGTCTCATCACTAACTTTTCTGGATTTTCCCAAGTTGCTGTAAGTGTAGCCAATGCATCTGCCATCTGATTCTCTTCTCTCGGTAAGTACTGAAACTTACACTCGGGGATAACCTATGCCAACTTTCTGAGGTGAAAAAGGTAAGGTTTCAACCGTTCTTCTTTCAATTCCCATTCTCCTCGCATCTGCTGGACCACCAACATAGAATCTCCATAGACTTCCACACTCCCGGCCTTCAAGGCTATCAATACTGTCAAACCAAAAGCACATGCTTCATACTCAGCCATGTTGTTAGTCACTCTGAATGTCAACCTCTTGGCTAAAGGCAAAGTCTCTCCCTCGGGGGTCACTATCACGATCCCAATTCCGGCTCCCTTGTAATTCACTGCTCCGTCAAAATACATCTTTCATCTCTGAACTGTTATTGCTTGGATTTCTTCATCTGGAAATTCAAACTTGTACTGATCCCCTTCAATAGGTTGCAATGCCAGAAACTCTGCTACTGCTCGCCCTTTGATCACTTTGGAGGTGAGATACTCAATGTCAAACTCTGTCAGCAATACCAACCATCTGCCCAATTTTCCCACTAGTGAAGGCACCGAATGAAGATATTTCAGAGGATTTTCCTTTGCCACTACCTGGATCTTGTAAGACTGGAAATAATGTCGCAACTTTCTGGAAGTATACCACGGCAAGACAGATCTTCTCTACTTCTTGATACCGGGCCTCATACGGGAGCATTTTCTTACTCAGATAGTAAACTCCATGTTCTACCCCTGTCTCATCTGCATGTACCATTATTGCCCCTAGTGCTTCTGATTCTATAGCCAAATACAATACCAAAGGTCTGTCCGGTCTCGGAGGTTTCAATACAGGAGGCTTTACCAAATACTCTCTGATTTTTTCGAAGGTTGTCTGACATTGTTCATTCCATCTCACTGGCTGATCTTTTCTCAACATTTTGAAGATAGGCTCACATACTGATGTCAATTTGGCGATGAACCGACTGATGTACTGAATCTTTCCAAGAATGCTCTGACTTCTTTTTCTGTCTTCGATGCAGGCATTTCTGTGATTGCCTTGATTTTCTTAGAATCTACCTCTATTCCGCCCATTCCCATTGTGACCAAGCAATTTCCATGATGTCACCCCAAACACACATTTCTTGGGATTTAGCCGCAGGTTGTATCTGTCAACTCTCTGAAGGAACCTTTCCAGTGCTTCAATATGCCCAACTCTTGTCTTTTATTTCACCATCATGTCATCGACATACACCTCAATCTCTTTGTGCATCAAGTCATGGAAAAGTGTAGTGGCCATCCGTTGATAAGTAGCTCCCGCATTCTTAAGCCCAAATGGCATTACCTTGTAACAATAAGTACCCCACTCAGTAACGAATGAAGTCTTGTGTTTGTCTTCCTCAGCCATGAGAACCTGATTGTAACCTGAAAACCCATCTGCAAATAAATACATAGCAGATAAAGCCGCACTATCAACCAGAACATCTATATGCGGCAGAGGAAAATCATCTTTTGGAAAAGCCTTGTTGAGATCTCTGTAGTCTACACACATTCTGACATTCCCGTCTTTCTTTGGCACCGGCACTATATTAGCCAACCACTCATGATACTTCACTACATCCAGGAACCCCACATCTATTGTTTTTTAACTTCCTCTCTGACTTTCTCAGCCCATTCTGGTCTCATCCATCGGAGTTTCTGTTTTACTGGGCTCATGTTCGGATAAGTTGGTATTGTGTGTTGGGCAATGTTTCTGTCTACCCCAGGCATGTCCTCATAGGACCAAGCAACACTTTGGCATATATAACCAACACTTCTTCTAGTTTCTCCCTCTCTTCGAGGTAACTTCACTTGAATCAGAATTTCCTTGGGGTTCTCAAGCGTACCCAGTTAAATGTGTAGTAGTTCTGGCCGAACTGATATCAAATATGCTTGATTCGTGCAGAGTAATGGAAATGACTCAGGCAAGTAAGCAAAAGAAATGTCTTTATTATTGGATAATGCGGAAGTACATTCAAACAAATTAGGAAGGTAAATGTCTTCATCATCTATAGACACTTCTTCCTCTACAAACAGGTCGTCCTCAAGCTTTTCGTCCTCTCCCATAGTCAGGCTCTCCAACTTCATCAATTCTTCTTCCCAATTCTCTACTTCCACAACTTCTTTAGTCAGCAGTTTCTCACCCAACAAATCCTGGAAGATCTCAAATCCAGGCACCACAATCCCATTAACATCCACAGGTTCAGGCTCCTCTTGCTATCTTGAAGCTTTCACAAAACATTCCATCAGTTTCAGGCCCTTTTTTCTTGACCTTCGGCTTTTCTTTATCAGATTTGTACCCCAAACCCTTCCGAGTAGTCTGTCCTCTGAAATCTGGAAATATTGAACCTTCACCCGGTTCAAACTTCATTTTTTCATGATCCTAGCCACCCTAGGATCCACCCACTCCTCAAAAGTAGCTGACACCTGAAACCTCGTGAAAGGTTGTATCTCCAAGGCGGCCACGGCATTGTCTACCTCAGCCCGAATAGTAACAACTACTCCATCATGCGGGAACTTGATCATCTGATGTAAAGTGGAAGGCACGCCCCCAAGTTTGTGAAACCAAGGCCTTCCCAACAACAAGGCAAAAGTGGCTGGGATGTCCAGCACTGTAAACTCAACTTCATCTTCAATAGGGCCTACCTTGACCATAGCCACAAAAGTACCCTCAACTCCCTTTTTACTGTCATCATAAGACTTAATAGCCATGCTGGAGGGGTCCAAGTCTGTTGCTTTTATACCCAATCACGCCAGAATTTTCAGCGGGCACACATTGATGGACGAACCGTCATCCACCATCACACATGAAGTTCTCTTGCCCCTCACCTCGGCCCTGATAAATAGAGGCCTATTATGATTTCTTCCCCCCCGCCGGGAGTTCATCCTCATAAAAGATATCTGCAAAGCTTCTTTCTGAACCGACCCAACAAACATTGCAGGGTTGGCATCTTCCGGTACCACAATCTTGCTCAATGCCTCAACCATGGCCTGCCTATGCTCCCGAGACGCACATAACAGTTCCCAGATACTCACTTGTGCTCTAGTATTCCTCAATTGGCTCAGCACTATATCCCCTCAGTATTTTCTGCAGTCTTAACCACTTCTCTACCATCTGTCAAAACATTCTTACCATTTTCTGCCATATCATTGTAAAAATGACCGCTGCGCGTCATTCCTCTCACTTCTTCCTCATCACTGCTAGAGAAATCACGCCAAAAGTTTTTTCCCTGCTCAGTCTCATCTTCACTAGTACTATTCCAGATTCCCAGGCAAAAGGCTAGAGGGTGAAAGGATTTTAGGACAAGGTCTTCTGGGAGGCCAGAATTGATCATATAGGCTGGTGGTGGTACGGCACGGTAGTTGGGTAAGGGGTTTCTATGTGTGTCAGGCTGTTCTGTTTCTGGGTAAGGTATTTTCTTGGAGTCTATCAGGTCTTGGATTTCATGGCGGAGTCGGGCATAGTTGTCGGTGCATGGCCCTTTTGTTGGTGAAAGTGACAGTAAAGGCTTAGGTTTTAATGTGATGGTGGGGGATTGGGTAATGGTTTGGCTTCCAAGGGTTTTAAGAGCCCTTGCCTCTTCAATTTCTCTAGTACATTGGACAAAGGCCTTCCCAAGTTGGAAAATCTCCGGTTCCGGATAGCGGCAATCTCAGCAGAAACAGGCTTAGTTCCCAATGTCCCTACAACAGGCCTCTACTTAAGCCATAAAACTTCTGTTTTCTCGCCTCTATTCGTGTTCAATGTCCATGACAGTTTCCTTCAACTGCCGAAAGTCCTGCATCATGGAGGTCATCCTCCTCAACTTGCTGTAAATGGAGGGCTTGGTGCCCTTGATAATCATTTTAATATGATCCTTCTCCGAAGGCCTAGTCTGCATCTTCAACAACTGACCTCCTCCATCGGTCCATATATTCCTTAAAACTCTCCTATGATTTCTGTTTAACATTCTCCAGATCGCGGAGTGACAGATCGATCTCTAGGTCAGTGACATACTGCTTCCGGAAAGCATCAGCCAACTCCCTCCAATCTTCCTTCACTTTCTTCTCCAAACTGTGGTACCACACCACGAGAGCTCCCTCGAGCGACATTCCAAACATTTTCTGCACTTGGCGCTGAGATAGGCCAACTGGACTCATGACTGATACAAACTGTCGGAGATGCACCTTTAGATCCCCATTGCCGCTAAACTTAGCCATATCAGGCATCTTGAACTGTGCTAGCAACTGTTCCTCGAAAGTCAGAGTGTCATAATCCAGCAAATCCTCATTCTTACCCCTCATCTTGCGGGTAACTGACTCAACCTAATCTCGAAGTTTCTGTAACTCTGCCTGAGACCCAGATACTCTGCCTGCTGCATATTCTGCTATATCATCATCAAAAGTGGGGATATCATCCCCCAATCTGTTCGGAGGTTCCTCTTGCCTCACATCCCTGGAACTAACCCCATCACGAGACCCGGCTATACCAGCCACAGCAGTAGTCAAAGCTTGTAACTGTTCAGTGACCTTGGCGAGACCGTTCTCTAACTGATCCATACGGGATACCTCGTTACCGGATTCACTCATGACTGTTACTGTTCTTTTAATGAGCCTTGTCCCTTCTCTAACCCAAACGGTATCTATGATGTCTTTTTGAGACATAGATGGTGTTAACATGATATATGTATGTATGAGGTGCATGAGATACATGTAACATATATAACATATTAAATTAATTAAAATTTTCAAAGAAATTGGCCCGTTATCATTTTAGAAGCTTTCGGACTAATTGTCATAGGAGTGAACTCATCCCAGTTTAAATGGCCCAACGAGTTCACATCTCATGACAAGGAGCCCAACTAAATCCAAATGGTAATGTTCCGAACACAAGCACAAAGTGGCCCATCAACACTTAGAAGCCTTTGACCCAATCATCATAAAATACGTTTTTGTCCCAGTTTAAATGGCCCAACAAGCCCATATCCCATGACAAATGGTCCAAATGGATCCAAACGACGATGTTCCCAAATACAAGCATAAAAGAAATATAATGGAAACATAAAGTTATAATTTCTACATAATGGCCCATCAACATTTCAGAAGCTTTGGGCCTAATAGTCATAAGGTACGAACTCGCCCCAGTTTAAATGGCCCAGCAAGTCCGCATTTCTGACAATAGTCCATCTGCATCTAAATGAGGATGGTCCACAAGCACATACTCAAGGAAATAATTGTTACTTTAACCATACAACCCTGGTCTATGGGTGGGTTCACAAGACTGTAGACAAAGGCTATAACCGGTGAAGGATGGCCCACAACTAGGTCACCCAATCAAGGGTTCGAGCAACCAAGTGATTGCACCCTGTTTTATACACTAAGGTACGTGCCAATGAGCTATGGTGTGTGACTGACTGTCAAATGGATTTCCCGTTGTAGATTCCCCATAGGGATGGTGGAGCGAGGCTCACTTAAATACCCAAACCTCTTAGGCTCTTATCGCTTGGTGTCAGGAATAAACAACGAGTCCTCCAAATTAGTCCATCACAATAGGCTACGAGTAGATGGCTATATAGGTGCCTTCACAGTTTCCTTCTAGAAAGGTAGTGAGTGAAGGAAGACACCAAACCATTACCTAGCCTCAAATGCCTTTGATTAAACCCCCATTTCATCCACTATAGACACGGTCAATTAGAACATAAATCCAAACATACAAGATAATATTTCAGGGCCGATTCTCTATCCCCAGTGGAGTCGCCAGACTGCGGGAACACAGAAACTGGGCGACGCATGCTGTCCTAGGCTCGCGGCCTAGTTGGGAGTACGAAGTAGCCCGCGGGGGACTAAACCGGAGAATAATGGAGTCGCCACCCGGTGTGAACCGGGAAAATGAGATTTAAGGCCGCACTCACCCCTCGCAAGGGAAGACCTCAAACCGTTGGTTTCGGAATGGTCCCTTTACTTATGTCACTTGTAATGAAAGGATTTGAGTAATAATTTAATCAAGCTTAAGTAACACTTATTTCCAAGAGTATCATGCTTCTAAATTCACAGATACAAAAATAAAACTTACACCTAAATTTACATATATTTCACATTTGAGATTGCATGCTTGAAAGTACATCAAAGTAGCAACAAACATACAACTTCATTGGCATATTGTATTCACGAACACAAGCACACACTAACCACACAAGCACACATGTGAGCACTTTTCCAAGTGGTACGTGGAATTGTATCCCAAGTACAGACCGCACTACCGTCCATTCGGAATCGGCTACGGATTTTATGTCTGGGTTTCCATCCGATATACCATAAGAAATAATACTCAAATGCTATCATGACATGGATATATGAATTGTAATACGTTAAGCCAAGACTAAGGTAAATGATGCAACCAATGGAATAAACATGCTTTTCATTATGATGCGTACAAAGATAAGAATGACTATATGGGATTTCATAATACATGCATGAATGGTATAGTTGGCTTTATGTGAGAGTTGTGAGTGTGTGCGTGCGTGTAAGGTGGCTTGGCGAGAATGCTGGGTTAGGGATAATGACGTGAGGAGTCGTGCTTGTGGTAAGCGGCTTAATAGCATGCGAATTGCGTGAATTGTTTGTGATTTTTGCGTTAAGGCTACAGTGAGGTAGACTGTGAAGGTGTTGGCGTGGAGCAGTGTTGTGCGTGAAGATAGGCAAGATGCTTTGAAGGTGTATGTGGCGTGTTGAGGATAGAGCTATGGTGCGTGAGCTGAGGCTAATGTGTTTGGGGGGGCTAGATGGCTTATGTGTGTGGGTTTAGGTGTGTAGTTTGATGCTGATGCGTTAAGGCTACGTGTGAGGCAGTGCGTGATTGTGTTAGACATTGTGTCCCATAGCGTCACTGTTTGTAAATGATATTGTATTATTGTACAAAATTAACTATGTAATAATGAATTGCCTTTTGCCATTTTGTAAATATTATTTACTTTGATATATAAATGGCGAAAGTCCATATGATTAGTACTGGATTGAGATGATATGAGACAGTATCAATCCATAAAGGTTAATCATTAAATATACCTAGCCGTAGTATTATCGAGACTGGACATCGATAATGCGGAATAGGCTAGTATTGCGCTTGTGCACGTTGTGAGGGCACAACGGCATAGTTCTCATATATTAAGTATTGGATACTTATGCAAGTGCGATAGGAGGTTGTGTTTTACCGATGGTACGGAAAACAGCTTCGCTCTGGATAGACCCCGCGGAATCCCATTGGTAGTTTTACTTGTAACAGTTTGACTGTACCCATAACATCGTTGACTTTATAGTTGGACTATAGTTGTCAAGATGATTGGCAAAGGTAATATCCGCGACATAATCATGGGCGATAATGTCTTCAAAGGGACAAACTTTGCCGACTGGGAAATGAACCTCAAGATAGTGCTTGGGGCTGAGAGGATACTGTATACTATTCAGAGACCTCTCCCGCCTGAACCCACTGAGCCACTGGAGCTAGAGTTATGGAAGACTCATAGTGACGATTGTGACCAAGCTCAGCAGTTATGCTAGCTGCAATGACCCAGCATTTCAGACGTCAGTACAGGGACATGGATCCCTATAACATGATGGCAAGATTGCGTGATCTTCACCGCACCAATAAGCGGATGAAGAGGTACGAGCTAGTAAGGAAACTCTTCCGCTCCCGGATGACAGACGGCACATCAGTTGAGGCCCACGGGACTCAAATGATCGCCGATATTGATGAGTTGGCCAATAGGGAATAGTCTTGGAGGCTGAGCTGACTATAGATATGATCTTGCAGTCACTTCCTGATACTTGGAAACAAATCATAATCAACTACAAGTTGATGGATACAGATGACACTCTTGGAGAGCTGTTATCCGTATTGAAGGAGTCCGAAAGGGAACTCCTAAGGGGAGCAAGCGCGAGGCGCATTATGCATAGACCTCTCATGCGCCAAGGCTAGGCCCAAGGCAATTGGTGGTGCGAGGAAGAAGAAGTTCAAGA
>SKCR01007436.1:0-49759 GCA_019454045.1 Zanthoxylum bungeanum | reverse complement strand
AATGATGAAATCATCCCTCCTAGTTTATTTGATCATGCATTTTTAATATAGACATTGACTTGGTCTACATGTTCGAATCATTTTTCTTTAAATGATAATAAAGACATTATTTCGCTGAATCTCTCCTACAATATGAGTATGTTTGAGAAAAACATTCAACCTTGGCACCATGAAATTCAGTGATGTTTAGAACACGGGGAATCTTCAGGAACAACAACAGTACAGTCAGTTTCAGAAATGAATCAGTATCAGTTTGGGGATGAGTCCCAGGGCCGAGCCCCACATCAGCATCAGTTTAGGGCGAGGCCCATATCAGCATCAGTCTTGGGGCGAGGCCCATATCAGCATCAGTCTTGGGGCGAGGCCCATATCAGCATCAGTCTTGGGGCGAGGCCCATATCAGCATCAGTCTTGGGGCGAGGGCCATATCAGTATCAGTCTTGGGGCGAAGCCCATATCAGTATCAGTCTTGGGGTGAGGCCCATATCAGTATCAGTTTGGGGCGAGGCCCACATTATTATCAGTAACGGTTCGGAAATGGACCATTATCACATCTCGCCGAAAATGGCACTTCGAAAATGGAGCATGGTTCGAAATGGACCATCATCTCATCACTTGCCGAAAAGGGCACTACGAAAATGGAGCATGGTTCGAAATGGACCATCATCTCATCACTTGCCGAAAAGGGCACTCCGAAAATGGACCATGGTTCGAAAATGGACTACTTTCACATCTCGCCGAAGCGGCACTCCGAAAATGGAGCACAGTTCGGAAAAGGACCATGGAAGGCCTAACCCATCGGAATATAATACATATACATGCATATATATCACATACATGCAATGTTTGTTTCGTGTTCGCAGGTTTATAGCAGCAAAGACCATCTCATCAAGTAACGGTTCAAAAATGAGCCACAATCTCGCACAACACAGTTCAGGAAATGGACCGCTACCACAACAGACGCCGGAAATTGCACTCCAAAATGGAGCACTCACAACAGACGCCGGAAATGGCACTCCAAAATGGAGCACTCACAACAGAGGCCGGAAATGGCGTTCCAAAATGGAACACACACAGCAGATGCCGAAAATGGCGTTCCAAAATGGAACACACACAACAATGCCGGAAATGGCGCTCCAAAATGGAGCACATACACAAAAGATGCCGAAAATGGCGCTCTAAAAATAGAGCACGGTTCGGGAATGAACCAGGGGTCGCAGCACTCACCACCCAAATCAACTCAACACACATGGTAAGTCAAGTGGCAGCTGGCGAGCCAGGTAAGTAGAAATGCATTGCATAACTTTGATAGGATTGTCACTGTTGCACATTACACAAGTCCCATCAAAGTGGGGGCGACTGTAGGCACTGCATTTTTACACATAAGTCCCTATGATGAGTCTCATTTTGGAGACACTACCTTTTAATTCACGGAGGTCACGAGAAACGGACATCGGAAGGGGAAATTCAGAATAAACAAGGTTCACTGTTTTCGTTAGTGCTGCGTTCATGTTTACGTTCGAACGTCAAACGGATTGCGGGCATTCGTGCCGCGTTCGAGTAAGCGTTCGAACGGTGTCTGTAATTCTGGTTTTGCTGCTAGCCTCACATCCAGCCCAATTAGCCTCCCAAAGCCCATAAAACACATCCCAATTTAAATAAATAAATATTAATTAAAACATTAACTAAATAAGATAATAATTAAATAAAACATATACCAAACATAAAATAAACAATTACCAACTTAAACTAAAATCATGCCTAAATTAAACAAATCACATACTAAATCAAAAATATAATCATACCAAGTTAAAATCAATCAACCAATTAAAGCCAATCATATATTTGACTTCCTAATCTAATAAGATAATTACCAATCTAAAATATTGTATTCCTAAACCAACACAAATCAAATATTCAACCTTCCCTATCTAGCCAAGATTTGTCCCCCCTCAATCTTTGACTTCCCTTAACCAAACCAAATCAAATCCCTCTTTAATTAACCAAATCCCTTTCCTTGTCAAGCCCAACCCTTTGCCTATAAAAAGAACCATTCACCAACCTTCTCAACCCTAGTCCCTAGCTCATACACACACACATAAAATTACAGGAAGAACACACACCCAGAAAAAGTAAGCAAAAGATAAAGAGGAAACGGCAGTGAAACCACAAGGAAACAGCAGCAAAACGGACTCAAAACAGTAAGACAACGAACGAGAACAGTGAACCAGTGAACCGGGAGAGTTGCGGAGCATCCACCCTTCCGACGATCGTGTACCGTACATCCGAGAGGTGATTTAAAAGGTTAGACCTGAGGGTACATTTTCATTAGTTTATATTCGTTTTTTTTATTATTATTATTGAATTCTATTCGCATGAGAGTCGTTTATGGATGCATGTTGTGGCTTGAATGAAATGGAAGAGTGTCGTCTCTTGTGGTATATAGGATGGAAACCCAGACGTAAATTCCGTAGCCGAATCCGAATGGACGGTAGTGTGCGGTCTGTACATGGGACACAACTCCACGTACCACCTGAGTAAACGGCACCTTCTCTTGTGTGGAGTTGCTTTGGTTTATTTATTTCTTGTCATTGAAATCCTGTATGTTGCTTATTCCGTATGATATGATCGAGTGCATGGGCTTAGCAAGTGCGATGAAAGGTTCCCTAATTGGAGGGTTTAAAATCCTTCACCACGACGCTTTGCCGCACCGATCGATGTGTGTTCAGTTGAATGCGAGATACGTTCAATCGAGCATACCTAGTTTGATATGATTGTCTTTATTTTCGTATGCATGATTCAACCGAGCGCATGGGTTTAGTAAGTGATGTGAGATCCCCTATGGGGAGGGGCTAAAGCCCTTTACCACGATGCTTTGCCGCGCCGGTTGATGTGTGTTCGGTTGGATGCAAGACACGTTCAATCGGACATACTTAGAATAGTAAGATTGTCTTTATGTTTGTATGCATGATGTGATGTGACGCGCATGGGCTTAGTATGTTGGTCTAAAGGTCCTCTCTTTGAGAGATCAAGAGCCCTCAAAAGGCCACCTTTACGGCAGTACTTCGCCGCGCCCCTTTATCTTGCTATTTATGTATTGCGTCCCATTTCATGCATCAGGTCTGTTCCCGTTCGAACGCGTTTACGAACGCAACTCGAACGCGCATGCATTTTTGCCTTATCATGCATCAGGTCTCACTTCCGTTCGAACGCGTTCACGAACGCCATACGAACGCGAGCATTCTGTCTCATTTCCGTTCGAACGCGTTAACAAACGCCATACGAACGCGAGCATTCTGTTTCATTTCCGTTCGAACGCGTTTACGAACGCTACTCGAACGTGAGCATTCTGTCCCATTTCCGTTCGAACGCGTTTACGAACGCTACACGAACGTGAACACACTGAACTGAGTCTGTCTTATCATATTCTGCATAATTGCCTCTTGGTTGATCTTTCTTGTGTTATATAGCCAACCATATTATTTGTATCCCTGCATTTATCCATTCTATGTGTTCTCAGGATTGTATTCAAGCATGATTAGGCTGTTAGCATGTTATTTGGTTAATAGGTCATGAGATAGTACTCAAGCATGTTTATTCCATTGGTTGCGTCGTTTGCCTTGGTCTTGATTTAACGCATTACGATTCATATGCCTATGCCATGATGACTTTGGAGTATTATTTCTTGTGATATATCGGATGGAAACCCATACATAAATTCCGTAGCCGATTCCGAATGGACGGTAATGCGGTCTGTACTTGGGATACAACTCCACGTATCACTTGGAAGAGTGCTCACATGTATGCTTGTGCGGATATTATGTATGCTTGTGTTTTCATGAATATGATATGCTGAATGAAGTTGTATGTTCATTGTTACTTTGAGGTATTTTGTTAGACATGTTTTATTAGATATGAGATATATGCGAAATGTATGTATTAGTGTTATTTTGTACCCATGAATATAGAAGCATGATATTCTGGAATAAGTGTTACTTAAGCCTGATTAAATTATTATGTAAATCCTTTCATTACAAATGGCATAAGTAAGGGACCATTCCGAACCCAACGGTTTGAGGTCTTCCCTTGCGAGAGGTGAGTGCGACCTTAAATCTCATTTTCCCGGTTCACACCGGGTGGCGACTCCATTACTCTCCGGTTTAGTCCCCCGTGGCTACTCCGTACTCCCAACTAGGCCGCGAGCCTAGGGACAGCATGCGTCGTCCAGTTTCTGTGTCCCACAGCTATCTTGGCTGTTTAACCGAAGATCCGACAGGTCGAACAACTGCCACAACTTCTTTAGGACGAGCTTATTCACTTGCAAGGGGTGGCATGCAGATTCTGCCAGCTCCAAGCATTACATTTCATTCTACAGCTCAGTCATAATTGGTGACTTTTGGTAACCTTTTTTACATTTCATTATACAGCTCAATGTGGTGAGCTACTGGAAGTCATCTCAGCATTTCGAGGCTTCTTGAGCCGGGTGCCGTCCAGTTGCTCCAAAATATAGGCATACAGTCTAACTATCTCCGCCGCTTCATACAGCCCTTCCCACTTGGCACCCAGTGAACCTTCTTCGGGCTTCCGGGTATTCAACGCAACTCTCCTCCGACTTGGACCATCCTCCAATCTTTCACCTGTCATATTTTCTAACTTTTCCAGTTTCTCCATCATGGCCTTTATGAAGGTTTGGTTGTCTCCATTTCCTTCCTTATGTTTTCTTCCATTCTCTCCATCCACTCAGTTGTTGAACCTCCGACGATTTGTGGTTCCCGTCTCCTACCATTGTCTTACTACGTCAAATGATTTTCGCTCTCTCCCTACAGACGGCGCCAACTATTGACCGGTGATTTTCGTTCCAAGGGCAGATTTGGAATACCGCTCCTAGAATAATCCTCCTCCAACCGTGAATTTGTTTGGTTACGGGGGGCAAAAATTAAATTTAGCAGAAAATAAGTACAAACACATAATCAACAAAATATTTACGTGGTTCGGTGGAATGGATCAAACCTACATCCACGTCAACAAAGTAGAATATTGGTTTTATAACTGAACCGAGCTTCTCAAGGGTGGTCGTGTCGTACCGAACTATTTGCTTAGTGTTTTCCTACAAGTAGTGCTTGAGTGAAGTTTTGCTAACCCTTACAAATATGTTTACCCTCCCTTTATATACTAAGAAAAAGCAACACTGTTCCCATATCTTTATGACGTCAGCCACATAGATTTCCTATCGTTTGATGGGTTCTCTATCCCAAGTGCCCCGCCGAAAGCAAGCATGCCATCTGACTCTTCATTAAATCACTCTATTTTGGTACTGCCACACTCAGCAATTATGAAGACAGCCTGTAAATATCATTTCATGCGGTGATACATGTAAGGGGGGAATATCCAAATGGTCCCGGTTACATGTCGGGCTTCATGAGGAAGGTAAAACATTGTGCCAAACTAATCCAACTACTTCCGACCTGACCCATAATATCCGAGCTCATTCTTCCAATCGAGGAGAAAAGGTAGGACTGACCCGAGCTACTGGCTATAGTGGTCGGGGTCGGCTCTGATGTCTTCGGTCTCTGATATCTGCACCATGTTATGTCCTCAGGTCGGTCAATCCAGGAAACCAGGTCTGCGTATTATGTCTGGTCAAGGAACAGTCGATACCCTCAGAATATTCGTCCTCCCCAAAAGAAGAAATTCCCCTTCTGCCCTTGCCGAGCTGTTCAAAATACTTGGTCACAAAAATCACCATCAATAATTTTAATGACAAATATTGTTGCTTTAATTGTAGGTCATTTTTAACGAGCTTTGTAAAATGTTAGATCCTAGGAAGCCGTGATTCACTCCAAAGAAAGGGAAACCAAGTGTTATTATATTTATCGATCCACTAGGAATAGATTTAGCAAAATAAAATAGTAATTCGAGTTAAAAAAATGTTTAATTGTTTGAAGTGATTGACAAATTTTAAATTGAATTGCGACAATAAATTAAAATAGAGTGACTAGATGATCCATTTTTAATATTTCAAATTTAGAAATCTTACTTTTTATGATATATAAATTGTCATTATTACATAGTTAATTTATTTCAGGAATTAATTATGCCAAAACATATAAAACCAGACATAAATGCAGTGATAACATTTGTCTACAACAAGTCCAGTTAGGTATTCAATTATGCCAAATAAATAAAATTCGCCATATAAGCGGTAACAAAATTTGCCAATGATTAATCCAGATTTAAATTAAATATTAGTCTTTAGATTACAATTCATATATTATAATATAAGTAAGATTAATCTATATTCTCATATTAAAAGTTTCACCATTTACCCAAGTAGGATGAAATTAGCTACTAATGATTTGAATAAAAACATGTATAATTTTATTACTAAAAGAAAAAGAAATTACAAGAAAGCTTAAAAAAAATAAAACACACAAGACAATTTCTCTCAAATTCTAAAAGAGAACTTTGAAAGAAAGCATGAAGAAAAAAGAGAGGTGAGCACCTCTATTTATAGTAGAAATGCTCATCTCTCAATTATTATTTACAATTTTCCAAATCAAATACAAACAATAAACTTTTACTAATTTTTTTTTTCCTTTTTTTGATTTTTTATTGATAATTTTGAAAACATTTGTCACAGCTTTTACTTTTTTTATTTTTTATTTTTTACTTTTTTATTTTTTATTTTTTACTTTTTACTTTATAATTTATTTTCTAATAATTAAAATTACATGCGATACACATTGACATCTTCACTAATTTCGACCTTGAAAACCTAAGAACTAGAAATTCTTGTAAAGAGAAAAGTTGTAGATATTTGAATCTTCTTTTCATTTGGAACTGGAATCGTCTCAATCCGATATCAGAGTAAAAAATTATGACCAAATTACGAAGATTGCGCAAAGTTAGAATTTTCAAAATATTACACTGTTAGAATGCCCTTTTAAGTTTATGGCCTTCAAAATCCAAATGTCACGTTCATTTTTCTATTTATACATCCGAAATATTATTTCACCTACATAAGAATAAAAATCACAATAAAAATATATAAATTCTAAATTTAATTATTACTTCACAAATGTGTTAAATAAATGGGTGATCGGTGAAATCACACACGTAAATCAAGCGCACGTATCGCTCAAGTAGTATAAAATGTATCGACCCCAAGAGGACTTAATACCTATGCTATTAATTTATTGAAGTTAAACTTCTTTACGTCACCTTCTGGTTCGTTTGTCTTTTGCAGCGTCAGTCTACCATATTTGGAGGAGAGGAATGCTCGCACTCATGATATGCATATTCGGCCTGTTTCTGCTCTTCTTTATGATATTGTTTTTGATGTTCGGAATCGTGCTAGCTTTTTACATAAGGTGAAACCATCTTATGACAATAAATGGCTTCACCTTTCGTGGCACTTGCCCGATGACATCTTCTGTTGATCTTTTGCTTGTTGCCTTTCGGCTTTTCTTTTAGGAGGGCTTGTCCTCTCTAGTTGCCTGGGGTATGCCCCTTTGCTCTTTGTATAGTTTTCTTTTGGTTATAATACTTACTTTATCCAAAAAAAAAAAAAAACTAAAGTCAAGTAATTAAAACAATGCAAAAGTAAAATTCTAAAAATTAATCAATATTATGAAACTATCTGGGGTTGTGAATCCTTCCAATATTCTTATAAAGATGAAGTGACTATCTTATGCTTGTGTAATATGTCAGTTTATTAACCTGGAACACGAAAATATGCAAAAGCATCTTCTGATGGTCTAATGAGAACACCCAAAGTAACTCAATTAACTATATTCCTATGTGAAACCTAAAATCCATTTTCCAAGTTCATTTTAAGTGTACCACATCAATCTTATTAGTGGCCAATTAACAAGAAACATTAAGATTAAGACTCAATAAATAAACCAATTGACATGAGTCCAACCACACCAGAGACATTACAGGATGCAACTAACAACTTGGAGGAACCCATGCAGTTGCAAACAGGTCCAATCACACGCCAAAGAGCAAAGAAGATCAGAGAGGCCTTTGCGGGACTAGCTCAGAGCTATGTGACCAGTTGCAGCAACCAAGTCAAGTGCACACCAGAGACACATATGGGCATAACCAGAGAGGTCCCCAAGCTATTTCATTTGACCCAGATCAGCTCAGACTGAAGCATAGTAGAGCAGCTTCAGCACCAGCACCCTTTTGACCCGATTTCACCCATTTTGGGACTATGTTGAATTCGGCCAAATGGGGGCATTTTTGTCATTTGTGCTCGACATTTTTACTTTATTTATGATGTAATTAGCATGGTTGACTATGCCATTAGGCTTAATTATGCTTAGATTTGTACTTAGCCGGAAGCACGTCAATTTACTATAGCATGTAAGCACCTTAATTAGCTTAAGTGAGATTAGCTTCTAATCTTTGTTTTAAGTTTATTTAGGTGCAAAAGGACCTTAATGGTCGTGGTTGAGGTGCTTGACTTAGGGCTTTTGGTAATTTTAGCTCTAGGGTCATTTTAGCCTTTTTACTATTTTGTAACCCTTATTATATGCCTCTTCTTTGTATTTTTGGACAACCAACGTAATATACAGAATTTTGAAAGAGAGAAAAGCTTGAGCTTTCCATGGCTATGGCCAAAACCTTGTTGAGGGAGGGATTCCCCTTTTCAAGTTCAAATTGACTTATCTAAGCTTGGCAACTTAGTGGCGTCTCCATTGCTAGCAAAATACAATCTGATTTCATGCTTGTGGTTATCATGGACGTGAGTTTCATGGTGGTTAGGGGCTGATCTTGGTTGGGTTTTGTTCCTACAAAATCAGTATTCAAAGTTCTTGGGGGTTTTGAGAAAGATGCTTGGGGGTTTGCTTGGTTTCCAACCCAAGTGAGTTCTTGTCACCAATACATCACACAAGACAAAAAATAACCAACTTATAAACCAATGGTATTGGAATTCATCACAACCCTAGATAATGTATTTAGTTACAACACATACCTAGGATTACTAAAAACATAAATAAACAAAACATCATAAAATAAGTTGAAATCTAAAAAGTTAAAATAAAACAATAAAAATAAAATGCTGGAGTTAGAGGATCCACTTTTAATATTAAAATGTAGGAATCTCACTTTATTATAATATAGAAATTTTCTGTATTTTCCAATTAATTAAGTCTAACCAGTCATAAAGGCGGTGTTATTATTTGTCCATAACCAGCCATATTGGTGGTAATCAGCTGTCACCTAAAGACCAACCATATAAGCGGTATCTAATTATGTCAAATAAATAAAACCAACCATAGAAGCGGTATAAACATTAATCAATATTATTAAATTATAATTTCTATATTATAATTAAAGTGAGATTGACCTACCTTATCATATTAAAAGCTTCACCATTTACTCCAGCAGAAAAAAGTTACATACTCATGCTTGAATGAAAACATACAGAATTTTATTACTAAAAATAAAAAGAAAATACAAGAAAACTTAAATTAAACACACAAGACACTCTCTTCTGAGTTTACATAAAAATCCTATAAGAAAGCATGAGTTTTACATCAAATTTGGCATGCTATTTATAGGCAAATATAAAGGCTTTCATCAATTTCTCCACCAAATATGGCAGTAAACATGGCAATGTTTGGCGTAAGTTTGACAATTGTAAATTGTCATTTTCCATTTTTTTGTTTTTGATAATGACTTTAATAATTACACATAACACACTTGGAGTTTTCATCAATTTCGGTCTTGAATACTTCAGAATTCGAAATTCTTATGAACATCAAAGTTGTATATCTTTGAGTCTTCTTTCATCTGGAACTTGAATCACCTCAATCCGATATCGGAGTAAGAAGTTATGGCCAAAATACGAAAATTGGGCAAAGATGAAATTTCTGAAATTGTACTTCGTTAGAACGCTATTTCAAGTTTCCAACCTCCAAAATCCAAATGTCAAGTCACGTTTTTGCCATTCTTTGTTCCATATTTTGTACTGATTGATTCCATTGAGTCCCGATTTTATTTTATCTGTAAAATAAATAAAACACATCAAAATATTCATAAAACTCGAGAAACTATACAAAATATTAAGTAAAAGGGGCGATAAATATTGATATATTTTTCGCTCATCAAGGGGATTTATGAATTTATAAGTGTAAAATGATTAATTTTTCTTTTAATAAATATGCACTTTCTTTCTAAATTACTAAATAAGTAAATTCTCCTATATTTTTTACCATTCTCCTTATACACAACCAACAAGGTATTAATCCACTCATTGTGCCCACAATATTCATAAGTGTAATTGAAAAATAGAGTAATATTTTTGTCCTAAAGTTATATTGGAATTCACACCTTTTTGGCAAAGTAACTTTTTTCTCTCTGTTTTTTTTTTTTACATCATCTTCAATCCTTATAACGAGCTTTAGGCTAGTGACTTCCAAACCAGTTGGCTTTAAGGCACTAGGTGTGAAGACACCCCTATGGACTTAATTTCCCGGATCTCAGATGTTAAAATGTCTATCGTTTGACGCGAACAATCACTGCTTACTGAGGCAAGACATCCGGTTATTAAGTAGAAACTTAATTATTATCTCAGGCTCTACTAGCCCTGGGCATTATCGGATTCGGATCGGATCGAACCGAATCCGAATCCGATCCGATCTGAAATGCTCTGAGATGTTTGATTCGTTCGGACCGGATCATCTTATCCGATCCGATAATTATCGGATCGGATCGGATTGGTTCGATCCGATTCGATTCGAATTCGGATCGGATTGGTCTGATCTGAAATCATCCTATTTCGAATCAGATTGGTTCGATCCGATTCGAATTATTTCGGATCGGATTGGTCCGATCCGAAATATGATGATTTCGGATCGGATTGGTCCGATCCGATCCGAATTCGGTACACAAACTGCAAGCATAATCTGGTTTTGAGTCAAAAAAATCGAGCGGATCGGATCGAATAAAATCTTATCCGAAATAATTCGAATTTTTTTTATTTAATATGTAACGACGTCATTTTGCATATTAAATAAAAAAAATCCGAGCAGATCCGTCGAACCGGACCAACTCAATTAGATCAGATTTGATAATCGGATCAGATCCGATTCGATCCGATCAAATCGGATCAAATCGGATCGGATCCAATTCGATCCGATCCGATGCCCACCCCTAGGCTCTACTGTTTGACGCGAACAATCATTGCTTACTGAGGCAAGATATCCGGTTACTAAGTAAGAGCAAGGTTGACGCGGAACTCACTTGGAGGATTAGGCCAAGCAAACCCCTCGCAACGGACGGAACCCCAAGAACCGCGAATTTGATTTTGTAGGAACAAAACCCTTCCAAGGCCACAAAGAAGACCCACAAAGAACTTGTCTTTGAGAACCCTTAAGATGATTCCTTGAAGTGTGCTGCTAGCACGGAGACGCCACTAAGGTTTCCACGCCTTAGATAAATCGATTGCATGAGATAAGGGGAATCCCTCCCTTAAGCAATTTAGGCAATAGCCAAGACTTCAAAATAAAGATGAAATTCGAAATTTGGTGATTAGCTTCTCATTAAGATGAAATGAGTTTAAATAGTACAATGAAAGAAACCCTAATGGGTGCAAAATGACCAAAACACCCTAAGTTGCTAACTAATGGCTATTAAATGGCCATGCCCTTAATAGACATTTAATAACAAACACAAATTCAAAAGAAACAAAGACTTAATCAATAACAAACAAAGACTTAATAAATAACTTTGCCAAAAAAGTCTAAAGTAAAAACACAAAATCATAAAAGTCAAAAAATGTGGAAAACTTTTCCAAATTTTTCTAAAGCTGTTTCCTTGCACCAAAAGTCCTCCAAATTCGTGGCTTCCATGTATAAAGGCATAATGATGTGTCATAAAGTCCAATAAGTCTTATCTTGGCCGAATATTTAGTGTCGGGCTTGAATCGGCTTGATCCGTTAAAAATATACTCGGCTTCAAGATTGCTGGTGCGTTACTCTGGTATGACTGGGGTCAAGTGAAATAGCTTTGGACCCACTCCATTGAAGCCCTCATGTGACGCCAATATGCCCCGGAGTTGTCTGTCACACTCGACCATGGCATTATGCGCTAGCCCCGCCATTGCGTCTCTGATCTTCTTAGCTCTTTGGCGTGTGATTGGACCTGTTGGCAATTGCAAAGGATCTAATGTTCCTTGAGTTGTTGGATTCAATTCATTCCCTCCCTCTTGAAAAGGATTCGACCTCGAATATGTACCTGCATCAAAAAGAGTTAAGTCAGAAACATTAAATGTCACAGACACATTATGCTCACCTTGTAAATCCAGCTTGTATGCATTGTCATTAATCTGTTCCAAGACTTGAAATGGACCATCCCCTCTAGGTTGTAGCTTGGATTTACGCTGTTCAGGAAATCTTTCCTTTCGCATGTGTACCCCAAACCCAATCTCCAGGTTGAAATACCACACGTTTTCTTCCCTTATTGGCATGAGAAGCATATTGTTCATTCTTTCGTTGTATGTGCTCTCTTGCTTTCTCATGTATGTGTTTCACCAAATCAGCTTTCATTTTTCCATCTAACCATGCATGCTCATCAACAGGAAATGGTAACAAATCTAATGGAGTTAGTGGTTGAAAACCATAAAAAAATTTCAAATGGTGAATAAGATGTCGAAGAATGAATGCTACGATTATATGCAAATTCAATAAAAGGCAAACAATCCTCCCAAATTTTCAAGTTCTTAGAGACAACAGTACGCATTAACTGAGTCAAAGTCCTATTAACCACTTCAGTCTGTCCATCAGTTTGGGGATGACAAGTAGTAGAATACAAAAGTTTTGTTACTAACTTACCCCATAAAACTTTCCAAAAGTGACTAAGGAATTTAACATCACGATCTGAAACTATACTCCGTGGAATTCCATGGAGTCGTACCACTTTTCTAAAAAATAAGTCAGCAATGTTAGTGGCATCATCAGTTTTTTGACATGCTATAAAGTGTGTCATCTTACTGAACCTATCAACCACTACAAAGATGGAATCTCTACCATGCATAGTCCTAGGTAAACCCAATATAAAGTCCATGATATATCTACCCACGGCTCACTAGGTACAGGCAATGGTGTATACAACCCATGAGGCATAACCTTTTTTTTTGGATAAGGTAAGTATTATAACCAAAAGAAAACTATACAAAGAGCAAAGGGGCATACCCCAGGCAACTAGAGAGGACAAGCCCTCCTAGAAGAAAAGCCGAAAGGCTACAAGAAAAGATCAACAGAAGATGTCATCGGGCAAGTGCCATGAAAGGTGAAGCCATTTATTGTCATAAGATGGTTTCACCTTGCGTAAAAAGCTAGCACGATTCCGAACATCAAAAACAATATCAAATAGAAGAGCAGAAACAGGCCGAAGAGGCATATCATGAGTGCGAGCATTCCTCTCCCTCCAAATATGGTAGACTGAGGCTGCAAAGGACAGACGAACCAATAGGTGACATAAAGAAGCATCGGTGAACTGACATAACCACTCAACAGTCTGATGCCAATCCCGGCGTCTCCAGTTTAACCCACACTTAGCCAGAACAGACGACCATACCCTCGAAGAGAAAAGACACTGGAAAAAAAGATGATCAATGTCCTCACTTGAACAACCACAGAGAATACAACGCGAGCAAGAAGAGATGCCAAACCTCATCAAACTATCATGAGTACAAAGGCCTCCCTGAATAGACATCCAAAGAAGAAAGGAATGGCGGGGAATGGCCTTCCGGAACCAAACAACTCGAGACCAATGCATCAAGGTTCCCCTAGTCCGCATGGCATTCCAGGCACTATCCACAGAAAATCTCCCACTCCTATCATCCTCCCAAACTAGCACATCCTCCATCAAACTAGAAGGAGACGGAAGATGGGACTGAGCCAAATCAACAAGGGCAGCAGACCTAGAAGAGGGCCAATGCCAAGCAGAATCAGAGATAATGGAAGCAACTGTGGCCATCCTATCCAAGCCAGAGTCATAAATCACTCTCCCACCCAACGTGTCCACAATCGGGCCTAGAGGATGCCAAAAATCAAACCACAATAAAGTCTTCTCACCATTCCCAATCCTAACTCTCATCCGCCGCCGGGACCAAGAACGAAGCTCCAAGATCTTACGCCAACTCCAAGAGCAGTCAGTAGGACAAGGGACCTCCCAAAAACTTCTCCCCCTCAACAAATAAGAGTGAACCCAATTCGACCAAGAGGAAACCTGGCCAGAACAAAGAAACCAAATGTGCTTAATAATAGCCGCTCTATTCCAAGAATCCAAACTCTTAATCCCCAGCCCCCCTCCTTAAGAGGTAAACAAACTTTGCTCCAAGCCACTCTCGCCCCATAAGAGGTGAGCGCACTACCCTTCCAAAGAAAAGAACGCAGAATCGTCTCCACCTTCCTAACAACAGACTTAGGAAGAATAAATAAGGAAGACCAATAAACTTGAATGGAGAACAAAACAGACTTAATAAGCTGAAGCCGACCCGCATAAGAGAGAAACTTACTACTCCAACTCTTAGCATGCATAACAATACGATCCACAAGAGAAGCACAATCAGAGGCCCGAAGTTTAGTAGAGATCAAAGGGACTCCCAAATACCGCACTGGAAGGATCCCTACTTGGAAACCCAAAACATGACCCAGATGGCCTTGAATGGTAGGAGAGATACCAGAAGAGAAGAATTGACTTTTAGCTGGATTCGGGATTAAACCTGATAAACCACTGAATTGCCCGAGACAATCCTTGATCAAGGAAACTGAGGATACATCTGCATTACAAAAAATCATAAGGTCATCCGCAAAGCAGAGATGAGTAAGACGTTCCTTAGAACACCGCCAGTGGAACTTGAAACCCGGATTAGTAGCCATATTACGAAGAAGACCTGACAGAACTTCCATAGCCAAAACAAAGAGATAAGGAGACATAGGATCACCTTGTCGCAACCCACGACCCCCAGAGAAAAAACCATGCAACTCACCATTAATAGACACAGAGAACCTAGTAGAAGTCATACACTCCTGAATCCAACCCACCATCCTCTCTGGAATACCAACAATCCGCAAAACCTAAACCAAGAAATCCCAACGAACAGTGTCATAAGCTTTCATCAAGTCAATCTTAAGAGCACATCTCGGGGAACTGCCAGTCCGGTGATAATTCCGAACCAATTCCTGACACAAAAGAATATTGTCGCTGATACGTCTTCCCGCAACAAAAGCAGATTGATTATGACTGATCACAGAAGGAATGATAACCTTGATTCTATTCGCAATAAGTTTAGCAATACACTTGTAAATAGTATTACAACAAGAAATAGGCCTATAATCCTTAACCTGGGAAGGGTTAGGAATCTTAGGAATCAGAGCAATAGATGTAGCATTAACCTGCCTCAAAAGACGCCCAGAGGAAAAGAAGGAGTGAATAGCACAAAGGACATCATTCCCCACAATATTCCAAGACTTCTTAAAGAAACCCGAATTAAACCCATCTGGGCCTGGAGCTTTATTGTCCTTCAACCCGAACAGGACAGCCTTAATCTCCTCATCTGAAACCTCCCTGGAAAGAGCCTCACTCTGCTCAGCCGTCACATGTCTATTAATAGCAGATTGAAGGGCCACCCTATCAAAATCCTGCTGACCATGCTGAGGACCTAAAAGGGTCTCAAAAAAAGAAACAATCTCACCTCTAACCAAAACATCTTCCTCCACACGGGTCCCATCCTCCTTAGTTATAGAAGTAATCTTATTACGACCGTGAAAACTCTTCATAGCGGTAAAGAAGAATTAGTATTCTGATCCCCAAGGTTAAGCCACTGAACACGAGATTTCTGTCTATTGAAGCCTTCCTCAGCCCGACTCAAATCACCATACAGTAACGAAAGACGAGCTTCTTCAGCTAGCAAAGCAGGGTCACTAGGGTAGTCCTGTAAAGCACACTGCACTCTGTCCAACTCCTTCCTAATCTCAAAACTTGACACGGAATCTTAGAGAAATGCTCAACATTAAATTTCTTCAATGCCAACTTAACACTCTTCAGCTTACAACATAAACGGAACATCGGAGTACCAGGAACATCAATATCCCACGCCTTAGCCACAACAGAGAGAAAATCAGGATGATCAACCCAGAACTCAAAGAACTTAAAGGGGATTTTCCTCTTAGGGAGCTCTGCAAGCTAAACAACCATAGGAGAATGATCAGAAATCCGGGGAGGAAGAAAGCGGGCAGAAGAACCCGGAAAGAGACACTCCCAAGAAGAATTAACAAGAACACGGTCCAACTTACGCCAAATAGGAGACTGAATCTGCTTATTAAACCAAGTAAACTGACAACCAGAGAACTGAAGATCATCCAAACAGCAGCCCAAATCATCTTTCCAAGCCGGCCAAGCCACAGACCCACCACAATGCTCAATCGGAGAGCGGATGGCATTGAAGTCTCCCAAAACAAGCCACAGGGAATCATAAAAAACACTACCACTAGAAGTCAGGTCAGCCCAAAGATCCCGACGCTTCTCGTAGTCACACTCACCATAAACCACCGAAACTACACAATTCCACATCCCAGAAATATGAGTCACACTACAATGAATAACTTGAGCTGAAGAATGAATAATGCTAACATCAATGTCACTAGGGTTCCAACAAACCCAGATACGACTAAACGGGCTAATATCAGAGTGGCAAAACCTTAGATTTAGCCTTTTTACAAATCAAGCATTTATCACACACACGCTCAATATCTCTCCGTATTTTAGGCCAATAAAAATGTTCACTCAATACCCCTAAGGTCTTAGAAATGCCAAAGTGCCCCATTAAACCTCCCCCATGCGCTTCTCTAACTAACAACTCACGCATACTACAAACAGGAATGCATAATCTATTCTCCCTAAACAGAAACCCGTCATGTTGATAGAAATTATTAAAGGTAGACTTTTCACATGCAGCATAGATGGTACTAAAGTCAGTATCATTCGCATAAGGTTCCTTAATAAATTCAAACCCAAGCATTCTTGCACTCAATGAAGTAAGTAAAGCATACCTTCGCGATAGTGCATCAGCGACAATGTTTTCCTTACCTTGTTTGTAGCGAATTACGTATGAAAATGTCTCAATGAACTCCAACCACTTTGCGTGTCGTTTGTTCAACTTACCTTGGCCCTTCAAGTGCTTCAATGATTCATGATCAGTATGGATCACAAATTCTCGAGGCCACAGATAATGCTGCAAAGTCTCAAGGGCTCTCACTAGCGCATACAACTCCTTGTCATATGTGGGGTACCTCAAAACTGCTCCATTAAGCTTCTCACTAAAGTAAGCTATTGGTCACTTTTCTTGCATAAGAACAGCTCCAATGCCTATTCCGGATGCATCACACTCAATCTCAAATGTCTTTTCAAAATTGAGTAGCGCCAAAACTGGTGCACTACATAACTTCATTTTAAGATCCTGGAATGCACGCTCCTGCTCTTCTCCCCATTTGAAACCAACAGTTTTCTTCACTACTTCAGTCAGTGGTGCAGCAATACTACTGAAGTCTTTAACAAATCTGCGGTAGAAGCTTGTTAATCAATGGAAGCTTATAACTTCTGTCACTGTCGTTGGTGTAGGCCAATCCTGAATCGCCTTCACCTTCTCTACATCAACTTCGATGCCATCTGCACTTACAACAAAACAAGGAAAACAATCATATCCATACAAAAAGTGCACTTACCAAAGTTAGCATACAGTTTTTCCTGTCTCAACACTTCAAGAACATGCTTCAAATGTGTAACATGCTCATCTAATGTTTTACTGTAAACTAAGATGTCATCAAAATAAACTACAAAAAACTTACCTATAAAAGCACGCATAACATGATTCATCAATCTCATAAATGTGCTAGGTGCGTTTGTAAGACCAAATGGCATAACTAACCATTCATACAAGCCATACATGGTATTAAATGATGTTTTCCACTCATCTCCATCTCTCATGCGAATTTGATGGTATCCACTCTTTAAATCAATCTTACTAAAAACTTTGGAACCATGCAATTCATCCAATATGTCATCTAGTCTAGGAATATGGTGACGATACTTTACCGTTATATTGTTGATCGCTCGACAATCAATGCACATCATGACCCATCTTTCTTAGGAACTAGAAGAATTGGTACCGCAAAAGGACTCATACTTTCTCTAACATACCCTTTCTCCATCAACTCCCTCACTTGCTTCTGAAGTTCCTTCGTCTCCTCTGGAATGCTTCAGTAGGCTGGTCTATTGGAAATGACTGCGCCATGTAAGAAATCTATCTGGTGCTCAATACCTCTAATGGGTGGAAGCCCACTAGGAATGTCCTCTGTCAGCACATCACTGAATTCCTGCAAAAGAGATAAAATGGACACAGGAAGTAAAGGGTCAGTGTTAGCAATACAAATACGGTGTTCCTTGTAGACCAACAAAAGCATAAGCTTGCTAGCCTTAAAAGCTTTCCTTGCTTCTCCTTCACCCATGTAAAAGCTCTTTTTCACTCGCCCTTTTGTTTCCCCCCATAAGTTCACTCACACTCCCCTTAGAAACACTCATGGCCTTTGCCTTATTTTCCTTACTAGGTTCGGTCACACTCCCCTCACGTGTTTTCCCCAAGGCTGTGTTTGCACTCTCAATCTCTCTATCTCTCTCAAGTTGCAACTTGACTTGATCCTTGTGGACTTGCTTTGGTGTGAGTGGGGTACAAGGTAATGGGTTTTCCCTTATGTTGAAAGGAATACTTATTCTTGAACCCATCGTGAATAACTTTCCTATCAAACTGCCACGGCCTGCCCAAAAGAATATGTCCTGCATACATCGGTATCACATCACATAGGACATCATCCGTGTATGGCCCAATGGTAAAGCTCAATAACACCTGCTTTGTCACCTTTATCTCGCCACAATCATTTAACCACTGCAACTTATAAGGCTTGGGATGCTTCAAGCAATCTAATCCCAACCTCTCAACTAAAGCCGTACTTGCGACATTAGCACAACTGCCCCCGTCAATGATCATACTACACCCTTTACCATTCACACGGCATCTGGTATGAAATATGTTCTCCCTCTATTGATCACTCTCATCATCAACAATTTGTGCACTCAAAACACGCTTGACAACTAAGGACAAGTTATCCAGCGGGTATGCAGCTCCCTCTTTGTCACTAGTATCCTCAATCTCAGGCTCATCATCATCAACCTCAACCTCACTGTCAGTAGAATGTACTTCACCACTCTTCTTATCAATCACTAAGGTGCGCCTGTTGGGGCACTGTGAAGAATAGTGTCCCATGCCAAAACACTTGAAACACTTGATGTCCTTTGTCTTTGGTGTGGTACCTTCAGGTTTCGTGCTAGCCTTGCTTGGTTCTGCAACTTCTTTACCCTTGGCACCAGGTTCAGCCCTTGGCTTGTTAAAGCCTCCATCTCGTTGATCATTAGGAACCCATTTCCCCTTCCATGTAGAAGTAGTCTGAGTACCAAATCTGGATGTAGACTTCTTCTTGAGTTGCCTTTCTACCTTGACAGGCATGTGAAACATATCCTCCAAATCAACATAAAAACAGTGCACCATGTTGGCAATCTCTTTGTTCAAGCCCCCTAAAAATAGTGCCATAGTAGCCTATGCATCCTCCACTACATTCGCCCTGATCATGGCAACCTCCATCTCAGTATAATAATCCTCTACACTCTTGGTCCCCTGATACAAATGTTGTAGTTTCTGATACAACTCTCGATAGTAATGGCTGGGTATAAATCGTTTCCTCATGAGACCTCAAAGTTCTTCCCATGTCTGAATTGGCCTCTCATAATTCCTCATTCGGTTGGTGACAATCTGATCCCACCAAATCATAGCATAATTTGTGAATTCCATGACTGCTAGATTGATCTTCTTCTCATCTGAGTAATGATGACAATTGAAAATCAATTATATTTTCTTCTCCCACTCTAAATATGCTTCTGGATTATTCTTGCCTCGGAAGTTTGGTATTTTGATCTTGATGCTGCTCAAATCACCATAAACATCACCATGTCTACCGTAACCCCTCCTGTCATAATCCTCACGCCTGTCATCAAATGCACCTCTACCATCAAACCGTCTATCCCTCCTATCATTCCTCTTATCAAACCTCATATTAGGCCTCCTATCAAGCCATGGCTGAAATCTCTCCTCCACATCATTAAGATCATCAGAATCATCAAACTCATTTTCAGCTTCTTCTTCATCTGGTGGTACTAGTCGTGGTGCCACATTCCGAGGTGGTGGTATATGTCGAGGTGGTGGTCTGGGAACACTGCCTGTTCGATTACTCTCTACTTCCCTGGATAACTTATCAAAAGCAGCATTCATGTTTTCCATCATATCCATGAATTTCCTTTCTAAAGCCTCAAGTTTCTCATCCACTGTCAAACTAGTATATGCCATCTCAAAGCTTCAACAAACAAATTAGAAGTAACAATATGTGAAAATAAATAGATATCCTCACAACCTCACAATCTCACAAGCTCACGTGTTTACACTCAAATATGTGTCACTCCACTCGTGTTTACACTCAATATGAATCACTCCACTCGTGTTTACACTCAATATGATGTGAATATGACTTACCCAAAGTTCACAACAATGTGTAATCTTCAAGCTAGCATAAACAACAAGAACCAATAATGTATCTAAGGTAGATGGAATAATGCGAATAAGAATAGTAATCACGAAGACTCAATCAAAGAAACTTAAGCTAAAGAGTACGGAATAAGAAAAAAAATGAGTTAGCGAAATGCGCAAACAAACAAGCAAGCACTCAATGTGACACTTAGCCAATCTTGTAATCACTCTCTACTGTTTTGTCTCACTTACTCTTTTTTTTTTCTTTTACTCTTCTCTCTTTTCACTCCTTTCTTTTGCCTCTCACACTCACAAGTGTATACAAAGCAAATGAAATACAATGCAAATATCAATATTTCAAGTGGTATCAAGTAAAACTTGCTTGGATATACACGAAATTAGTGCAAATTTGGTGCACTCAACCTCACTTCACTTGATTCATCAACATTAACAACACAAATCAGCAAAGGTACACTATGTATAACTCACGACAATTATCAACTTCATGCATTTCAATTTGTTTCATCATTCATTCACTCACTTTCATCACCAATGCACTCAAACACTCTTTCCTTTCACTCAAACTCACAAGATTGCACTAAGATCACATGAATGCAAATAAGCAAGTTCACGCAAATGCCAAGATGAATGATGTCAATTCTGATTTTTTTGCAAAGTTGATATGAATAATACCTATGGAAACAACACTAATTGCACGTATTCAACAAAATAGAAAGACAAGATATGTCAATAAATCTCACATAGTCAAATCTGACATGATTTTTTTTTTCCAAATCTGACCTGATTCCTTTTTTTTTAAACACAAATAACTTAATAACAATTTTGAACACGTTTTAGTAACATACAATTAACAAATAAACACTTGATTTAAGTAAAGAAAAAAAAAGTTCTAATTTTGACTCAAAGACCGAAACTAGAACATGAAGAAATACTCATGATCAATCAAAAACACTCAAAGGCATAATGTTATTCATGCTATTTTGATCACAAATAAATAAGAAACAACAAGATCCAACAAAAACTAAGAATCAAGATGAACAAATATCTTGATGACCAACAAACACAATAAATACTAAATCAAAAAAACACAAAGTAAAGATAGAAAATCAGACCTTGGAACCCTAAGCTCTGATACCAAATGACGCGGAACTCACTTGGAGGATTAGGCCAAGCAAACCCCTCGCAACGGACAGAACCCCAAGAACCGCGAATTTGATTTTGTAGGAACAAAACCCTTCCAAGGCCACAAAGAAGACCCAAAAAGAACTTGTCTTTGAGAACCCTTAAGATGATTCCTTGAAGTGTTCTGCTAGCACGGAGACGCCACTAAGGTTGCCACGCCTTAGATAAGTCGATTGCATGAGATAAGGGGAATCCCTCCCTTAAGCAATTTAGGCAATAGCCAAGACTTCAAAATGAAGATGAAATTCGAAATTTGGTGATTAGCTTCTCATTAAGATGAAATGAGTTTAAATAGTACAATTAAAGAAACCCTAATGGGTGCAATATGACCAAAACACCCTAAGTTGCTAACTAATGGCTATTAAATGGCCATGCCGATAATAGACATTTAATAACAAACACAAAGTCAAAAGAAACAAAGACTTAATCAATAACAAACAAAGACTTAATAAATAACTTTGCCAAAAAAGTCTAAAGTAAAAACACAAAATCATAAAAGTCAACAAATGTGGAAAACTTTTCCAAATTTGTCTAAAGTTGTTTCCTTGCACCAAAAGTCCTCCAAATTCGTGGCTTCCATGTATAAAGGCATAATGATGTGTCATAAAGTCCAATAAGTCTTGTCTTGGCCGAATATTTAGTGTCGAGCTTTAATCGGTTTGATCCGTTAAAAATATACTCGGCTTCAAGATTGCTGGTGCGTTACTCTCGTATGACTTGGGTCAAGTGAAATAGCTTTGGACCCACTCCATTGAAGCCGTCATGTGACGCCAATATGCCCCGGAGTTGTCTGTCACACTCTACCATGGCATTCAGTGCTAGCCCCGCCATTGCGTCTCTGATCTTTTTAGCTCTTTGGCGTGTGATTGGATCTGTTGGCAATTGCAAAGGATCTAATGTTCCTTGAGTTGTTGGATTCCTGTCATTTGTTCCTTGAGTTGTTGAATTCATGTCAAAGGTTAATTATTTATATAATATTTTTTTATTCCATCGCTTTTAGGTATTATTTTCCAATAAATTAGAGCATTGAATATTACAAATTTTCACTTATGACCAATGTTCGTATGTTACCATGTATATTGATAATACCTGTCAAATAAGCATATGAAGATCAAATTTAATCAATATTATGGAGAATTCACGAATTTAAATAATTCAAAAGGAAATAAATAAAAATTAACTTGTTATGAATCAGACTTAGATACGTCTCAGGAGTGGAAACTCCTTACCCAGCTATCTCAAAACATAATTCCACTTAGTTAGTAAAGTTTAAAACATAAAAATCAAAACATTTTTTTTTGCATATATAAAACAAAGCAAAAATAACACACAGAAAAAATAAGATACTAGTCAACTATCCCCTCCCCAAACCTAATTGAGACATTGTCCCCAATATCTTAAAAAGAGGAAGAAGAGTTTAGAATATAGTACCTGGTTAGCGTGGAATTATCAATTGTATCTACATCTAAAAAGAAAACTAAAGGTTAAGATCCAAATTTATCTTACGCTTCTTACCACAATCATCATCATGCCAGTTCAACTTGGAAAAGATAGGGTCAATATTTGGTTCAAACGTCAAGAGATGGTCAATTAAAGTACTGGCTGTTCTGGAAGTGAAGAGAATATCTTTTACAGGTTTTGAAAGGAACTCATTTCTTCTGACATCTTCAAGAAACACAAAAAGACAGTCAAAGAATCCTTCAACATTAAACAGTCCAATTGATTTCTGTTGTATGTTCAAGTTCGCCCAAGATAGCACTGTGAAAATTTCCCCCATCGTGCCCAAGCTACCTGGCAAAGCAATAAAAGAGTCAGCACGAATAATCATTTCAACAAGTCGTTTGGACATACATGGCATAATGCATTCCTCTCTGTTTGATTGTCCGATAAGATTTGTGTCCGCCAAAGGTTTTGGGATGATTCCCAAAACTTGACTACCTCCTTCTTGTACGGCACTTGAAATGTATCCCATCAGTCCAAGATTGCCACCGCCATATACTAAGTGCATATTTCTCTCTGCCATGACTTTACCCAATTCTTTTGCTGCCTCGACAAATTCTGGTTTAAATCTAGAACTAGTTCCACAGAACACACAAATGCTAACGACTCGTCTTCTTGAAGTTGCTTCCATTTTTTTTATTCTCTCTAATTTGGATGTGTTGAAGAGAGCAATGACGAGCTGAATTTATAGATCCTGAAAAATGGTGAGTAATAATTGCACTAGTAACTGCCAAATGACAATTATTAGTTGAACAGTAAAATAAATCATGAAAGTAAAAAAGTCTGGATTTTGTTGGCGAAAATAAAAGAAAATAGCAAAATACATCACAATTATTAGTTAAAGACAGAGAAATTAAAACAAAAATATTTACAAGGAGTCGTGATTGTGGATCATATCTTATTACAGAAACGGCTTGAATGACCTCTATGGGTCAGGGACAAGCTTCCCATCCAATATTCTTATAAATTGGCAAACATGGTATTTTAAAGTCAGATTTCCGAGACTCAAATGTTGTCTTTCTCTTCGGAATTGCGAATTGTATGATGGACATATCCACTGGGATATGTCTCAAGAGTCAATGATATGTCATCTAAAGACTACTTACTCAAGCCATCCCTAATGAATTTTATATTATCTTCGCGATTATCAGACATTATTCCTAAAGAATGACAACGAGTGTTGTATGTACATCGTGTACATTTATAACAAACACCTAATCGTTTAGCTCTTCTTTTCTTAGCATATGTGATTTTTCCTAAACCAGGCAGAAATGAAATAAAAGAGTCAGATGACTTATCTGCCAAGCGAACTCGTGCTTCAATTATCCAACGAATATAACTAGGAATACCTTTGATCATCAGAAGTCTCATTCTTTCAATGCGAGCTTTGTAGACTTTCATCAAAGAGTTTTGAGGGAGATAAGGAAAATGCTAGTGAAGTTTTGCGAGAGTTTCTTCCATCTTGACTTGTGACTTTACCTACAAAAATAAAACACACAAAAGAAAGCACATAATATCACAATATATACATAATGCTTGGGTTGCCTCCCCGCTAACGCTAACTTTAATGTCTTCAGCCAAACATGATTGCCTGAACGTTAGGCTGGATCTGCAAGTGTGAGACTTTCTTTTTATCGCTCAAATAATTCTCCCAAATAGTACTTGACACGTTGGCTATTGACCCTGAATGTGTGTTGGAAGTGGGGTTATGTATCTTAACTACTCCGTATGGTAGCACTTGAGTTGTATAAAAACACATGCTGCCCTGATTCAAGTTGTCTGCGCACTATTTTCTGATCATGCCACTTCTTGGTCTTTTCCTTGTACAGTTTGTCATTCTCGTAAGCATGGAGACGAAATTCCTATAATTCATTCAATTGTAAGAGTCGTTTCTCCCCCGCTGCTTTTAAATCAAATTTAACTTTGTCAGTGCCCAATACGCTTTAGTTAGAGCTCCACAGGAAAATGGCATGCCTTTCCAAACACCAGACGATAAGGAGACATTCCAATGGGTGCCTTGAAAGCTGTTCGGTACGCCCATAATACATCATCCAGTTTATCGACCAGTCTTTCCTTGTCGAACAAACAGTTCTCTCCAGGATTCTTTTGATTTCTCTGTTGGAAACTTCAACCTGACCACTCGATTGCGGATGGTAGGTAGTGGCAACTTTGTGAGTAACTCTGTATTTGGATAGGAGTGCATCAAAGTATTTATTGCAGAGGTGTGTTCCACCATCGCTGATGATTGCCCGAGGTGTTCCAAAGCGAGTGAAAATATTTTTCTTGAGGAAATGTAAAACCACTTTGGAATCATTTGATGGCAGTGCTGTTGCTTCAACCCATTTGGATACGTAGTCCACTGCAACCAAAATGTAAAGGTTTCCATATGATGAAACAAAGGGTCCCATAAAATCAATCCCCCATACATCAAATATTTCTACTTCAAGAATGCTTTGGACTGGTCCTTCATTTCTCCTCGAAATATTTCTCGTTCTCTGGTACCTGTCACATTGAAGAAAAAATAAGTGAGCATCTTTAAACAAAGTGAGCCAGAACAAACCTGATTGCAGAAATTTGGTTGCAGTTTTATTTCCACTGAAGTGTCCACCGTATGGTGATGAATGACAATTCTGCAAGACACTATTGACCTCCTCATGTGGTACACAATGCCGCAATAACTAATCAGCACAACGTTTGAATAGGTACGACTTATCCCAGACATGGTGCTTGACTTATTTGAAGCATTTATTTCTTTGCTGATATGTCCATTCCAACGGCCATTTCCCCGATACTATGTAGTTCACATAGTCAGCATACGATAAGACTTCCTGCTGCTTGATGGCAAAAAACCGTTCATCTGGAAAAGTTTCATTAATTGTCAGTTTATTGCTAGTTATACCTCCATTTTCGAGCCTCGACCAGTGATATGCAACTTGATTTTCTATCCCCTTCCTATCTTGGATCTCCACGTCAAATTCTTGCAATAGAAGCACTAAATGGATCAATCTGGGCTTGACATCTTTCTTCGCGATCAAGTATTTGATTGCTGAATGATCTGTGTAGACCACCACCTTGGGACCCAGCAAATATGAGCAGAATTTATCAAAAGCAAACACAACTGTGAGCAACTCATTTTCAGTTGTTGTGTAGTTAAGTTTTGCTTCATTCAAAGTTTTGCTGGAGTAGTAAATGGTGTGAAAAACTTTCGCCTTTCGTTGTCCCAAAACTGCACCTACTGCAAAATCATTGGCATTGCACATCACTTCAAATGGGAGCGTCCAATCTGGTGCTACTATGATGGGAGCATATACCAACTTTTGTTTCAAGATCTCGAAAGCATGGTGGCATTCCTTGGTTCTGTTCTTCTATATGATATTGTTTTTGATGTTCGGAATCGTGTTAGTTCTTTACGTAAGGTGACTCCATCTTATGACAATAAATGGCTTCACCTTTCGTGGCACTTGCCCGATGACATCTTTAGTTGATCTATTGTAGCCGTTTGGCTTTCTTCTAGGAGGGCTTGTCCTCTCTAGATCCTGGGGGATGCCCCTTTGCTCTTGTATAGTTTTCTTTTGGTTATAATACTTACCTTATCCAAAAAAAAAATGATGGTGGATGTAGTTTCTCTATAGTCTCAATCTTTGCTTTGTCTACCTCGATTCCCTTCAGTGAGATCCGATGTCTCAGGAAAATGCCTTCCTACACCATGAAGTGACATTTTTCCTAGTTGAGTACCAAATTGGGTATCTTCACATCTTTGTAACACTTTTCCCAGATTTTGCAAGCAGTGGTCGAACGAGTGTCCAAACACTGAGAAGTCATCCATGAAGACTTCCATGCTTTATTCTATCATGTCTGAAAAGATGGCCATCATACATCATTGAAATGTGGCAAGAGCATTACAAAGTCCAAATAGCATCCTACGGAAAGCAAAAGTACCATACGGGCTTGGGAAAGTGGTTTTCTCATGATCTTCTGGGGCGATGGCAATCTGATTATACCCCGAGTATCCATCCAAAAAATAATAAAAATCATGCCTCGCCAGTCTGTCTAGCATCTGGTCAATGAATGGTAGCGGGAAATGATCCTTCCGTGTAGCTTTGTTCAGCTTCCTGTAGTCCATACACACTCTCCATCCAATCACTATCCTTGTCGGAATCAGCTTGTTCTTTTCATTTGTGACTACAGTCATTCCTCCTTTCTTGGGTATACATTGCATAGGACTTACCCAAGAGCTGTCAGAGATGGGGTAGATGATGCCTGCATCGAACCATTTGATGATTTCTTTCTTTACTACTTCCCCATTGTGACTTTGTACTCGTCGTTCATCAGGATTTTGTGCTTGTAAAATGATGGACTGATACCTCGAATGTCTGCTATAGTCTAGCCAATAGCTTTCTTGTGCTCATGTAGCACTCTTAGCAACTTATCTTCACGTACCAATATTAGAGATGAATAAATAATAACAGGTAAATCAGAAGAGTTCTCCAAGTATGCATACCTAAGATGGCTTGGAAGTGGCTTTAGTTCCAACTGCGGTGGTTCTTCTATCGAGGGCTTGACTCGCTCCTTTTTTGGTAGTTCCAAGCTTTCTACCTGTGGTGTCGATCTGAAGCGAGAGGCTCCATCAAGATAGTTGATACATTACAGAATATCATCATCTAATTCTCTGTCAGCCATGTTGGTGATGCATGCTTCAAGTTTGTCAGTGGAAAGTTGCATTACATCTGTGTTCTGGATGATACTATCTATTACATCAAGTCTGAAACATTCCTCATCTCGTTCATCATTTGGAAACTTCATGGCTTTGAAAACATTGAATGTTACTTCTTGGTCCTGCACCTTCATGATTAGTTCACATTTTTGTATATTAATGATGGTTTGACCTATAGCTAAGAATGGTCTCCCAAGGATGATGGGAACGTCTTTGTCTTCCTTCATGTCAAAGACAATGAAATCTGCTGGGAAAATGAATTTGTCAACTTTGACCAATACATCTTCCACTACACCTCTCGGAAATGTGAGTGATCTATCAGCAAGTTACAGAGACTGAGATGGGCTTTGCTTCTCCAAGATGCAGTTTCCTCTAAATCGATAAAGGCATCAAGTTAATACTAGCACCTAAATCACACAAAGCCTTACCGAAGTAATGTTCTCCTATGGTGCAAGGGATGGTGAAACTGCCAAGATCCTTCAACTTTGGGGGGAGATTCCTCTGAATGATGGTGTTGCATTCTTCTGTCAATGCTACAGTCTCGTAATCGCCCAATCTTCGCTTTCGTGACAAAATATCTTTCATGAATTTGACATAGCTGGGCATTTGTTCCAACGGTTCCGCAAATGGAATTGACAAGAAACCCACTTGGATTCGAAATCCAAGCAAACCCCAAGCAACGGACAGAACCCCAAGAACCGCGAATTTGATTTTGTAGGAACAAAACCCTTCAAAGGCCACAAAGAAGACCCACAAAGAACTTGCCCTTGAGAACTTTTAAGATGAATCCTTGTAGTGTTTTGCTAGCAATGAAGACGCCACTAATTTTGCCAAACTTAGATAAGTCGATTCAAACTTGAAAAGGGGAATTTTCCTCCCTTACAAGAATTCGGCCATAGCCAAAGCTTTAAGCTTTTGAGTTTTACAAATTTCGTTGATTGTCCTCAAAATGAAAAAGAAAGAAAGCTTAAATAGTGTTACAAAGAGAAACCCTAAAGGCATAAAGACAACAATGCCCCTAAAGGCTAAATTAATAATACCAAAGATTTCAAGTCTTCAAAGGCCTTTGAAGCTTCATTCAAAACTGATTTGGGCCAAGTGAAGTGGCTTTGGGCCCTCTCTATTGAAGCCCACATGCGTCTCTATTTGTTTGTTGCAATCAGCCATAAAACTCTGAACTAATCCCGCCATTGCTTCTCTGAGTCTTTTGGTCCTCTGCCTCGTAATTGGCCCTTCTAGTACTTGTAATGGGTCTTTTGCTTTGTTGTCGGCCTGGATCATGTCATCCTCTCCCTCTAGAAAAGGATTCGACCTCGAATCTGTACCTGCATCAAAATGAGTTAAGTTAGAAATATTAAGTGTAGCAGACACATTATACTTACCTTGTAAATCCAGCTTGTATGCATTGTTATTAATCTGTTCCAAGACTTGAAATGGACCATCCCCTCTCGGTTGTAGCTTAGATTTACGTTGTTCAGGAAATCTCTCCTTGCGCATGTGTACCCAAACCAATCTCCAGGCTGAAATACCACACGTTTTCTTCCCTTATTAGCATGAGAAGCATATTGCTCATTCTTTCGCTGTATTTGCTCTCTTGCTTCTCATGTATATGCTTCACAAATCAGCTTTCCTTTTTCCATCTAGCCCCCGCATGTTCATCAACAGACAAAGGTAACAAATCTAATGGAGTTGGTGGCTGAAAACCATAAACAATTTCAAATGGTGAGTAAGATGTAGAGGAATGAATACTATGATTATATGCAAATTCAACAAAAGGCAAACAATCCTCCCAAGTTTTTAAGTTCTTATTAATAATAGTACGCAATAACTGAGTCAAAGTCCTATTAACAACCTCGGTCTGGCCATCAGTTTGGGGGTGGCAAGTTGTAGAATAAAAAAGTTTAGATCCAACTTCCCCATAAAACTTTCCAAAAGTGACTAAGGAATTTGACATCACGATCTGAAACTATACTCCGTGGAATCCCATGGAGTCGTTCTACTTCTCTAAAGAACAAGTCAGCAATGTTAGTGGCATCATCAGTTTTATGACATAAAGTGTGCCATCTTACTGAACCTATCAACCACTACAAAGATGGAATCTCTACCTTACTTAGTCCTAGGTAAACCCAAGATAAAGTCCATCGATACATCTACCATGGCTCACTAGGTATAGGCAATGGTGTATACAACCCATGAGGCATGACCTTAGATTTAGCATGTTTACAAGTTAAGCATTTATCACACAAACGCTCAATATCTCTCCGCATTTTAGGCCAATAAAAATGTTCACTCAATACTCCTAAGGTTTTGGCAATGCCAAAGTGCCCCATTAAACCTCCCACATGTGCTTCCCTCACTAACAACTCACGCATACTACAAATAGGAATGCATAATCTATTCTCCCTAAACAGAAACCCATCATTTGGTAAAATTTACTAAAAGCAGACTTTTCACATGCAGCATAGATAGTACTAAAGTCAATATCACTAGCATAAAGTTCTTTAATAAATTCAAACCTAAGCATTCTTGCACTCAATGAAGTAAGTAAAGCATACCTTCGCGATAGTGCATCGGCAACAATGTTTTCCTTACCTTGTTTGTAGCGGATTACATATGGAAATGTCTCAATAAAGTCTAACCATTTTGCGTGTCGTTTGTTCAGCTTACCTTGGCCCTTCAGATGCTTCAATGATTCATGATCTGTATGGATCACAACTCTCGAGGCCACAAATAATGCTGCCAAGTCTCAAGGGCTCTCACTAGCGCATACGACTCCTTGTCATATGTGGGGTACCTCAAAACTGCTCCATTCAACTTCTCACTAAAGTAAGCTATTGGTCGCTTTTCTTGCATAAGAACCTCTCCAATGCCTATCCCGGATGCGTCACACTCAATCTCAAATGGCTTCTCAAAGTTGGGTAGTGCCAAGACTGGTGCACTGCACAACTTCATTTTCAGATCCTGGAATGCACGCTCCTACTCTTCACCCCATTTGAAACCAATAGTTTTCTTCACTACTTCAGTCAGTGGTGCTGTAATACTACTAAAGTCTTTAACAAATCTACGGTAGAAGCTTGCTAATCCGTGGAAGCTTCTGACTTCTGTCACTGTTGTTGGTGTTGGCCAATCCTGAATTGCCTTCACCTTTTCCAAATCTACCTCGATGCCATCTGCACTCACAACAAATCCAAGGAAAACAATTCTATCCATACAAAAAGTGCACTTATCAAAGTTAGCATACAGTTTTTCCTGCCTTAACACATCAAGAACATGGTTCAAATGCATAACATGCTCATCTACTGTTTTACTGTAAACAAAGATGTCATCAAAATAAACCACAACAAACTTACCTAAAAATGCACGCATAACATGATTCATCGATCTCATAAATGTGCTAGGTGCGTTTGAAAGACCAAATGGCATAACTAACCATTCAAACAAGACATACTTAGTCTTAAATGCAGTTTTCCACTCATCTCCCTCTCTCATGCGAATTTGATGGTATCCACTCTTTAAATCAATCTTACTAAAAATTTTGGAACCATGCAGTTCATCTAACATGTCATCTAGTCTAGGAATGGGGTGACGATACTTTACCGTAATATTGTTGATAGCTCGACAATCAACGCACATACGCCACGTCCCATCTTTCTTAGGAACTAGAAGCACTGGTACTGCACAAGGACTCATGCTTTTCCTTACATACCCCTTATCCATCAACTCTCGTACTTGCCTTTGTAGCTCATTTGTCTCATCTGGATTGCTCCTATAAGCCGGTCTGTTAGGAATGACTGCTCCAGGTATGAAGTCTATCTGGTGCTCAATACCTCTAATGGGTGGAAGCCCACTAGGTATGTCCTCTGTCAGTACATCACTGTAATCATGCAAAAGAGATGAAATAGACACAGGAAGCAAAGGGTGAGTGTTAGTAAAATAAATATGAGGCTCCTTATAGACTAACAATAGCATGAGCTTGCTAGCCTTGAATGCTTTCCTCGCTTCACCCTCACCCATGTAGAAACTTTTTTTAACTCTCCCTTTTGTTTCCCCCTCACGTTCACTCACACTCCCCTTGGGAACTCCCACGGCCTTGGCCTTATTTTTCTCACCAGATACACCACTCTCACTAGTCTCACCCAAGGTGGTGTTTCCCTTCGCTATCTCTTTGTCACGTTCAAGTTGCAACTTAACCTGATCTTCATGGACTTGTGCAGGTGTAAGTGGGTATAATGTAATGGGTTTTCCCTTATGCTAAAAAGAGTACTTGTTCTTGAACCCATCATGAATAACCTTCTTATCAAATTGCCATGGTCTGCCTAAAAGAATATGTCCTGCATGCATCGGTATCACATCACATAGGACATCATCTGTGTATGGCCCAATGGTAAAGCTCAACAATACCTGCTTTGTCACACTTATTTCCCCACAATCATTTAACCACTGCAACTTGTAAGGCTTCGGGTATCTCAAACAACTCAACCCCAATCGCTCAATCAAAGCTGTGCTAGCAACATTAGTACAACTGCCCCCATCGATGATCATACTACATCCCTTGCCATTCACACGACACCTAGTATGGAATATGTTCTCCCTCTGCTGCATACTCTCATCCTCTATAACATGTGCACTCAAAGCACACTTGACAACTAAGGATAAGTTATTCAGCAGATATGCAGCTCCCTCATGGTCACTAGTATCCTCCAACTCTGGCATCTCCTCATCGACCTCACTATCGGTAGAGTAAATTTCTCAACTCTTTTTATCAATCACTAAGGTATGCCTATTGTGACATTGTGAAGCATAGTGTCCCATGCCCAAACACTTGAAACACTTGACATCCTTAGTTCTAGCAGCTGCACCCTCAGGTTTTGGTCTAGTTTTGCTCGGTTCTGCAGCCTCTTTACCCTTGGCACTAGGTTCGGCCCTAAGCTTATTAAAGCCTCCACTGAACTCGCCTCTAGGCTTGTCAAAGCCTCCATCTCGCTTCTCATTCGGAACCCATTTTCCCTTCCATGCAGAAGTAGTCTGAGTACCAAATCTGGATGTTGACCTTTTCTTGAGTTGCCTTTCTACCTTGATAGCCATGTGAAGCATATCCTCCAAATCAACATAGAGATGCAACTCCACCATGTTTTCAATCTCTCTATTCAAGCCCCCTAGAAACCGTTCCATAGTAGCTTCTGCATCCTCAACTACATTTGCCCTGATCATGGCAACTTCCAACTCTGTGTAATAGTCCTCAACACTTTTGGTCCCCTGATACATATGTTGTAGTTTCTGTTACAATTCCCTATAGTAATGGCTGGGTATAAATATCTTTCTTATGAGACCTCTAAGTTCTGCCCATGTCTGAACCGGCCTCTCATAATTTGTACTCCGAGTAGAGACAAGCCGATCCCACCAAATAATAGCATAATCGGTAAACTCAATCGCTGCCAGATTGATCGTCTTCTCGTCTGAGTAGTGATGACAGTTGAAAATCAATTCTATTTTCCTTTCCCATTCTAAATAAGCTTCAGGATCATTCTTGTCGTTGAATATTGTTATCTTGATCTTGATTCTACCTAGATCACCATCAATATCTCCTCGTCTACCATATCCCCTCCTATCATAATCCCTTCTTCTGGCATCAAATGCACCTCTATCATCAAACCGTCTATCCCCCCTATCATTCCTCCTATCAAACCTCCTATTAGGCCTCCTATCATGCCCAGGCTGAAATCTCTCCTCCACATCATCAAGACCATCAGAATCATCAAACTCATTTCCAACTTCCTCTTCATCTGGTGGTACATACTGTGGTGGTACATTCTGAGGTGGTGGTATATGCTGGGCTGGTGGTGCTCTGGGACCGCTACCAGTTTGAATACTCTCTACACTCTTGGTCAATCTCTCCAAAGTAGTATTCATGTTCTCCATCATATCTGTAAATTTCCTATCCAAAGCCTCAAGTTTTTCATCAGTGGTTAGACCTGCCATCTCAACACTAAGCAAACATATTAGAAATAACAAGAAAGTAAAGCAAACATGTAAATCCTCACATCTCTCATGTGTTTACACTCGAATGATATCACTCCACTCATGTTTGCACTCTATTGGCTTTTACCCGATACTGTGCTCACAATCACTGCCTTTTAACACTCTTGAGTTCGTCCTCAATTCAAATGTGAATCACACTCAATCCAGAATACAAACCAAATGTAGTCCTCAAGCTAGCATGAAACACAAAGGTCTAATAATATATATATAGGACAGGTGGAACAAAAATGCGAACATGAATAGTAACGACGAAGACTCAATCAATAATACTTAAACTATAGTATTTGGAATAAGGAAATAAACAATTAGCACAATGTAAAAAAAAATAAGCATGCAAATTCATGGTCGTATGCAATTTCGGGAGAAAATTTGGCACCTCTATAGAAATTTTGATGGAATACCCTCCCAGTCACCTAAATACAATATGGAACACTAAATTCAACAAAAAATTTCACTATCACTCAAGTCCCCTTTTTTTTTAGCTCAAGTGATCACTATCACTCAAGTCCCCTTTTTTTATTTGATAACTTCAGAAGCTGTTTAAGGTTCTGATTTCAGTAGCTGATTAAGGTTCGGATTTCAGAGGCTGATTTAGGTTCTGATTTCAGAGTCTACTGGTCAGTGTCTGATTTCAGAGGTTACTTTTCAGGGTCTGATTTCAGAGGCTACTAGTCAGTGTCTGATTTCAAAGTCTCATTTCAGAGGCTAATCTTCATAGTCTGATTTTAGAGTCTAATATTCAGGGTATGATTTCAGAGGCTAAGTTTCAGGGTCTGATTTCAGAGTCAAATTTTCAGATGCTAAGTTTTTAGAGCCTGATTTCAGAGAGTTTGATTCAGAGGTTAAGTTTCAGGGTCTAATTTCAGAGTCTGATTTCAGAGGTTAAGTTTCAGGGTCTGATTTCATACTTCACTAGGGTTTTAGAAACAAATCACACAGCCGCCAAAGAACATGCTTATTTCTTCTACATATGATAAAGAACATAATGTATATGACGAACTATATGAAGAACACAACCAAACCCAGATCCAGAAATAAACAAAGATTACAGACTGATATGAAGAACAACAACAAAAACCCAGAACTGGAAAATGATAAAAGATGAACTGATTTGCAGAACACAACAAAACCAGATCCAGAAATAAACAAAACGAAAACAGAAACAAGATCCAACAATAACTGAAATGAAAATAACAAAGAACGAAAATAAAAACAGAATCAAACAAAAAAGAAAAGATAGGAAAAATCAGACCTTGGAACCCTGAGCTCTAGATACCAAATGACAAGAAACCCACTTGGATTCGAAATCCAAGCAAACCCCAAGCAACGGACAAAACCCCAAGAATCGCGAATTTGATTTTGTAGGAACAAAACCCTTCCAAGGCCACAAAGAAGACCCACAAAGAACTTGCCCTTGAGAACCTTTAAGATGAATCCTTGTAGTGTTTTGCTAGCAATGGAGACGCCACTAAGTTTGCCAAACTTAGATAAGTCGATTCAAACTTGAAAAGGGGAATCTCTCCCTTACAAGAATTCGGCCATAGCCAAAGCTTTAAGCTTTTGAGTTTTACAAATTTCGTTGATTGTCCTCAAAATGAAAAAGAAAGAAAACTTAAATAGTGTTACAAAGAGAAACACTAAAGGCATAAAGACAACAATGCCCCTAAAGGCTAAATTATAAAATACCAAAGTCTTCAAGTCTTCAAAGGCCTTTGAAACTTCATTCAAAACTGATTTGGGCCAAGTGAAGTGGCTTTGGGCCCTCTCTATTGAAGCCCACATGCGTCTCTATTTGTTTGTTGCAATCGGCCATAAAACTCTGAACTAATCCCGCCATTGCTTCTCTGAGTCTTTTGGTCCTCTGCCTCATAATTGGTCCTTCCGGTACTTGTAATGGGTCTTTTGCTTTGTTGTCGGCCTGGATCATGTCAGGAATGTTGATATGCGGCTTTTTGAAAATCTCTAGGAATCGAGCAAATTGCTTGTCTAGTTTGTGTTTCTGGAGACGCTGTGGAAAAGGTGGAGGTTGAGTAAATTTTTCATGATCATTTTCTTTTGCCTTTTTTTCCTCCATATGTGGATCTGTTTCATTGCTTTCTTTTGGAACATTCTCAGTAGATGCCTTAACTATTAGTGTCTCTAAGACTTGCCAAGGATCCTAAACATGATTCTAGTGTGAATAAAATCAAAATAAGTTGTGGAAGACTTACATTGATCGGTAGAGAAGTTCAAAACTTTTGTTGGATGTTGGAAGCTCCAAGCTTTGAAAATGAATTCCAAACTCAAGGGTGAGTTTCCCTATCACCTTTCTTTGACTCCTTTAAGTGCTAGCTTGAACAAAATTGAAACAAAATTTTCCTCCATGGAAGAAGAAGTTTCGGCCAAGGAGAGAGTTGGGAGAGAGATGATGTTTTTTTGTGTTGACTTGTTTCTAAAACAAAAGGCAAGTATATGTTTTTCCAAAAAACAAAACTTGTTAAAGAAGCTTTGGTTGTGTAAAAAGTTGCATTAAATGCAACCAACTACTTCCATCACACTTGTGACAAGTTGATGTAAGTTAGTGGGTCCCACCACTTTGAATTCAAAATTCAAGTTGGTTTACACAACACACTTTGGGCCCGGTTTCATTTAATCCGATTAAACGAATTTTCCGTCGCTAAATAATTAAATCCAATTTAATTAAATAATAATGCCTAGCAAAATTATTACGAAAGTCGCTTACGAATTAATTCCAAATTAATTCATTCGCTTGAATTAAAATCCAATTTTAATTCCGTATTGAAATCCAATTTCAATTAATATATCCGATATATGATTTTAGCCCAATTAAATAAATTAAATAGTAAAATCTAATTTAACTATTAAATTTACTTTGCCGATTAATTCCAAATTAATCGCGTTCTCTCTTCTAGATGAATTGATCCCAGATTAATTCTTGCCATAATTAATTCCAGATTAATTTTCTCTCTCATAATTAATCTCAGATTAATTCTGTTCGAGTCAAATGTCATCAGTGAATCTTTGGGAAGCGACCCAAGAGATCCCTGGATATGTTAGCAGTAAATACGGTCATCGACTATCCGAACACGTGCGTACCCGGTACCACGTTCTCACCAATTTACAAGACATGGTTGGCTTCTAGCAAAGCACCGTGTCTACCCAATTCTCCAGAAATATTCAACATGGAATATATAATCTATATCAGGCGTATTATACAATGTATTGCGTAATACGATCCAATATCTGATGTCACATGATAGGCCTAGGGCTGGAATTGTGTCTGCCCCGTACAAAGCATATATCAGATCACTAGCAACTAGTCTCTGTAATAGGATAATCATGACCTAGTCATACTATCCCGATAACTGCAGCATTTAAGAGTACTAGTTCTATATCCTACGTGATCATCATCTCCATATGACTGAAGTAATACTTCCATCTTGACATCACACCCAATACACTACGATTCTCAGTATACCCAGAAGAGGCGTACACAGAACCTGTTAAAGCTCCAGACGACCAAAACCAAAGTATACTGATTGTCGCAAGTATTATCGATGCAAGTCTCAGGTTAAGACCACATACACCTACCCTGATTCGGATTCCCATAGACACATAGTCATACTACCAATGGGATTCCGAGGGGTCTATCCAGAGCGAATGTGTTCCTGGTCCAATGGCTAACAGAACCTCATATCACACTTGCATAAGTATCCAATACTTAAATATATGAGAACTATTCCGTTAAGCTTCCATAACGCGCACAAGTGTAATACTAGCCTATTCCGTATTATCGATGTCCAGTCTCGATAATACTACGACTAGGGATATTTAATTATTAAACCTTTCGTGGATTAATAATGTCTCATATCTTATTAATCTGGTACTAATCATATGGACTTTTATCATTTATATATCCAAGTAATCCAATTACAAAATGATAAAATAGCAATTTCCTTTGTCACATAGTTAATTTGTACAAAAACACCATGTCTTTTACAAATAGTGATGTTATGGGTCATAATTGTCCAACATTAACTCCAACATCTTTGTTGATTTCAGTATCGCTTTTCAAAGTGATGGGTTGGCATTGCTCCTTCTCTCTGTTTCTTGGATTTGGTTCTGTGTCGCTAGGAAGGGTACCTTACGGTTTGTAACTCTGGGCATTGGCCAGTTTCTCCAGTGCCTTCACAGCTTGGCTTTGAAACATAACATCGTATATTGCTGCTTGTTTTTGAAACACGACATCATATTTGGCTTCTTGCTTTTTTATCTGGGCAAGAAAATATGTTATTCCTATCTCTTTTTCATACTCCTAGCCTTTATTCTACTGTTGGAATCCAAATGGTGGATTGTTCTTATGCCTTGAAGTGTTGCTCCATATGAAATTTGGATGATTCCTCAACCTGGGTTGTAGGTGTTGGAATATGGATTGTTTCCTTGCCTGTTGAAGTTGCTGACGTAGTTCACAGTCTCATCATATTGATTAAAAGATTATGCCTCTGGTACTCCTCCATATGGTGTACTTGTGGATCCAGCATTAACTTGCATGCTAAGAGTTTCCAGGCATTTGCAAATCTGATCCAGCTTGGCATTCACAGCTGTGTTAGCTCCTACTTCATGGATTCCTGCTATTCGATGGATCAAACTTCTCTCTGTTGGCCACAAGGAATTATTGTTTACCATTTCTTCTATTAAGTCCCAAGCTTGATCTTCTCCTTTTGCCATTAAAGCTCCTCCAGCAGCATCATCTACTGTGGTTCTCATCAATCCAGTAAGCCCATTGTAGAAGGTTTGGACTTGAAGCCACTTTGCAATCTCATGGTGAGGACATTTTCGTAGTAGTTCCTTATATCTTTCCCATGCTTCACAGAAGGATTCTGAGTCATGTTGCACAAAGGATGTGATGTCGTTTCTCAACTTTACTGTTCTGGCTCGGGGAAAGTATTTTGCAAGGAATTTGGTGGCAAGAGTGTTCCAAGTTGTGATGGAACCTGCTGGTAGTGAATGGAGCCAAGCCTTAGCTCTGTCTTTCAAATAATATGGGAACACGTGCAGACGCATTGCTTACTTTGCCACTCGGTTGTAATTGAATGTGCCACGAACTTCTAGGAAGTTACTGACGTGGGCATTAGGATCTTCGATTGCACTCCCCCCAAACTGAACTGACTGTTGTATCATCTGAATGCATGCCTTGATGTCACAGGCATTTGCTGGTAAGGATGGAAGTACAATACATGATATGAGGCCGTCAACCACCGGAATTGTTCTGTCTCGAATAGGAATTGGTGGTGCTACCTCCAAAGGTTCAGGTTCTTGATTGTTCATGTTCATCAGTGCTTCTTGATCTTCTCGCCTTTCCCTTCTCAACTGTCTGATAGTTCTTTCAATCTCTGGGTCAAGTGGATGGATTTCAAAGCTTCTGCTCATTCTCATGTAGTATTTGAGAACCTGAAACACAAGAAAACAAAAATAATAAGTAAAAATAAATACGACACAAGTATCTAACCTCAAAATTAGTAGTAAAGGATAAATAAGTCTCCGGCAAAGGCGCTAAAAATGTGATCGGTGAAATCACACACATAACGCAAGCGCACGTATCGCTCAAGTAATATAAAATGTATCGATCCCACGAGGACTTAATACATATGCTATTAATTTATTGAAGTTAAATTTCTACAAGTATCTAAAAATTGATTGTTGTTTGGTTGGTGATTTTAACTAAAGACAAGTAATTAAAACAATGCAAAAGTAAAATTCTAAAAAGTAATCGATATTATGAAACTATCTAGGGTTGTGAATCTTTCCAATATTCTTATAAAGATAAAGTGACTATTTTATGCTTGTGTAATATGTTAGTTTATTAACCCGGAACACGAACATATGCAAAAGCCTATTCCGATGGTCGAATACAAACACCAAAAGTAACCCAATTAATTAAAATTCCTATGTTAATTAAGAAACACTGAATTCATTAAGGTCAAGTTCCAATTATGACTACCCACGTCCGACGGGTATATTCCTATTCTGGAATGAAATCTCTAAAGTGGGATCATGACCTATTGAGTTTAAGGCTGAAACCTAAAATCCATTTTCCAAGTTTATTTTAAGTTTACCACATCAATCTTATTAGTGGCCAATTAACAAGAAGCATTAAGATTAAGACTCAATAAATAAATCATTACATCACATAAGACACAATATAACTAACTTATAAACCAATAGTATTGGAATTCATCACAACCCTATGATACTAAAGACATAAATAAACAAAACATCACAAAATAAGTTGAAATCTAAAAAGTTAAAATAAAATAATAAAAATAAAATGCCAGAGTTAGAAGATCCACTTTTAATATTCAAATGTAGGAATCTCACTTTATTATAATATAAAATTTTTCCATATTATCAAATTAATTAAGTCTAACCAGCCATAAAGGCGGTGTTATTATTTGTCCATAACCAGCCATATAGGCGATAATCAGCTGTCACCTAAAGACCGACCATATAGACAGTATCTAATTATGTCAAATAAATAAAACCTGCCATAGAGGCGGTATAAACATTAATCAATATTATTAAATTATAATTTATATATTATAATTAAAGTGAGATTGACCTACCTTATCATATTAAAAGCTTCACCCTTTACTCCAGCAGAAAGAAGTTACCTACTCATACTTGAATGAAAACAGACAGAATTTTATTACTAAAAATAAAAACAAGAATACTTAAATTAAACACACAAGACACTCTCTTCTAATTTTTACATAGAAATCCTAGAAGAAAACATGAGTTTAAACATCAAATTTGGCATTCTATTTATAGGCAAATATAAAGGCGTCCATCAATTTCTCCACCAATTTCTCCACCAAACATGCCACCAAACATGCAAGCATATTTGGTGGAAGTTTGAAAATTGTAAATTGTCATTTTCCATTTTTTTTGTTTTTGATAATGACTTTAATAATTACACATAACACACTTTCTATTTTTCATCGATTTCGATCTTGAAATCTTCAGAATTCGAAATTCTTATGAACATCAAAGTTGTAGATATTTGAGTCTTCTTTCATCTGAAACTTGAATCACCTCAATCCGATATTGAAGTAAAATATTATGGCCAAAATACGCAAATTGTGCAAAGTTGAAATTTTCGAAATTGTACTTCGTTAGAACGTCATTTCAAGTTTCCAACCTCCAAAATCCAAATATCAAGTCCAATTTTTGCTCTTTTTTGTTCCACATTTCGTCCTGATTGATTCCATTGAGTCTCGATTTTATTTTATCTGTAAAATAAACAAAACTCATCAAAACCTTCATAAAACTCGAGAAACTATACAAAATATTAAGTAAAAGGGGCGGTAAATATTGATATATTTTCCGCTCATCAAGGGGATTTATGAAACTATAAGTGTAAAATAATTAATTTTTCTTTTAATAAATATGCACTTTTTAGTGTTGATCATTAAGCTTTTAAGATTATGGTGTCTGGATTTATCAAAATGATGTTTCAGTGTTTTCATTATTTTTGGTTGACTTTCTTATTTGCACGTTGGAGCTATGTTGGGTGATATGTTTCTTCATCAATTGCCTCATGCTTTTGGTATAGTATTGATCAAAAATGAAATATCTTTCTATTCTCCGTACAATCCTAAGTCACAATGTTATTTTGTTAGAAGGGTTGATTGAAATGCAATTGCACTTGAGAGTAATTTAGAGGTTGTATTCAAGGGGCGTGGCTTGATGGTGTAGGGTTAAGGATTTCACATTGAGATACTGGGTTCGAATCCAGGGAATACGTTTCTTGTAAGAGCTTGGGACAGTCGGGGGTTTTACCTGTTCCACTTAAGCCCGGGAGAGGTGATTTGGCTGCGAGGTTTCATCTGGCGTTCACTTTTAGTTGTCCCTATTTTTCGCTCTTTTAATAAATGTTAATTTTTATTCTATAAGTTCGTGCTCTTATCAATTATTTATACTGTCAACTTTAAATATTTGTTCACTTCATATATTTTATTCATTAAAATTCTAAACCTTATAAAATTACTTGTATTAGCATTGTTGTATCACATGGAAAGTTTAGTGGCTTTCACTTTTATTTTCATTTTCTTCTTTTTCTCCTTCCTATAAATGCCAAATTTTAATCTATAAATATGTGCAACTTATAGATATACAGTTTTCATCATCACTTGTAGAAGTATGGAATTGTGGAACTTATAGATATACAGTTTTTGGAAACTATAACAAACATTGATTTTCCTGTTAAGACTAATAGATAGTTTGGTTAGTCTATATGGAATCGTCTTTTATTTTATTCCAATCAATTCAAGCTAAATATCAATATATAGATTTTTATAGAAGACCAAAGTTTATTTTTGAATGATGTAAGTATTATTTATTTTTTACTTAAATTATGCAAATGAGTTAAATATGAATTTTTATGTTTGTTTTTATCTTTTTTAGGAGTAAACTTTTTTAATTTTTTTTAATCTTTTTTAAAAATATAACTCTAACTTGATTTTATATTTACAGTTCAATGCGAAAAAAAATTATTCTCAAGATGAGATCGATGAAATTCGTTCGGATTGGGCATCACATGTTTCAATACTTATTTAATATTTTTTTTATCCTTGTAAAATTATTGTAGTTTAATAGACATACTAGTTTTGGGTATAGTTAAGTTTAAGAAAAATATATTGGAAGATATATGATAGTTATGGATATTATGCAGGTTTTGTTTCAATTTTCTGGTGCAATATTTATTTGCATGACAGATAATATTTGTCAATACTACATGACAAAAAATTTATTTTCTGCCATTATTTTAATTTTTAAAAATATATTAAATTTTCCTCCCAAAATTCGCGCTAAAATGAAACATTACAAATTTTATTCCCCGCCTAAAATTCTTGATAGAAACAAAGCTATCATATTAATATGTCATATGTTAATGATAGATTTTTATGACATATTTATTTCTGTCAAAAATTATTGATAGACAAAATATGTTAAAAATTTATCAAGAATACTTGATAGAGAAATAATCTGTCATAAAAACCTGTCAAAAATTCTTGACAGTAAAAAATCTATCAAGAATTATTGACACATCGATTCTTGACACTTGAGTTTTCTGTCAAGAAACTCATTTCTTGATAGAGCGGGTACTGTCAAGATAACCTATTTTTCTAGTAGTATATTGACGTTTTCGTTCTCATGCCCTATATTGATTTTGATGATAACAAACCATATAACAAGGGTATTTCGGTAAAGCACATGATATTGAGAATCATGAACTGCAAGCATAAAAAAAGAGTTCAATATCAAAAAAATCAAGTGGAGTCAAACAAGATAAAGATAAAAGATTAGCATATGATATATTTCTTTATATTCTTGTAATGCTTGTTTAGATTAAGATTATACATGATAAGCACATAAGAGCTCAAATCATTTTTTTACATGTCCATATCTTACAAAATTATATGTTTTCGTCAATGATAAAAGCTTGTGTTGATCTTAAATGTCAAAATTATTTTCAAGTTTTTTGGTTTGTAAAGAATCATTTGATTTTGGAAAAAAAAAAAGAAGTTATTGTTTAATTTAAAAACAATTTGATTTAAGTTGTTATATATATTTTTTATTTTGAAATAAGAACTAAAATATAATATTTTCATAATTCATGGATCTTTGGTAGACTTAACAATGGTATTCGGTCGATTGCACGAAACAAAAAGATGAAGTTCTCCTTAACATGCTTATTTAAGTATTTTTGTCTTGGTTAGAGCTTTGTTCTCCAGTTTCTTTATACTAAAAGTTAAAGAACAATAAGCGAATGCAATATGATTTATTAAAACAGAAACTTATAAACAAAACCAGAAACTGATAAACAAATTAAAAACTTATGAATCAAAACATAAACTTACAACGCAAGTACTCAAAATCAAAAGCAGTAAACTGACTTGTATAGATTGAGGCTAGTATATAATGCTATGTCCTATAGCAGAAATTCGCCCCTACACTTGTGATTGTAGTTCGCTGGACGTCTGCCACCAGGATTCAACAATCTGATAATCGATGATTCTGCATTGAAAATGCGATCCCTGGCGAACTTATTTGGTGTTTTTTCAAGATCAAAAGAGTTTATTTGTATGGAAATTACTTTCTGTTCATAAAAATTATGTATATCCATCTATGATAAATGCTCTGTATATATAAGAAAGATTGCAAAACGTTTTTCCAGTTTCTCAGAAGGGTTGTGTTGATCAGACACAACCTTCTGATTCAAATCCAACATTTCAATTAAGAAAAAATGTTTTTAAGTAAGTAATGTATTTAATGAATCCCCAAGAGCCCCAAGGCTCATCTTTGATTTAATTAAATATATATTAATTAAATCTAATATCAAACTAACCAACCACAGTCATCCATGCCCAAGCCCAAGCTCAAACCTTACTTTTTCCAATTTAATATAAGTGTCTAGAGAACACTTATAAACCTTTCATTTTCCATTTTCTTTTTATATGTGGGACTACTCCCTCTATTTGCTATACAAACTCTTACAATACCCCACATTTTTATAGCAAATAGTGCTGATATTGTACATAGTATGATCCAGAGAAAACTTAAAAACAATATACATCAGGAGATGTGTCTTTTAGACTTGAACCTTCCTTAGTAAATACTTATTGGATTTACCGATGAGTCAGTGTGTATAGGAGACATTGATCTTTCATCATATTTTGTAAATCAATACAATAAGTATCATATATATCAAATTTTGACACCTTTCGATTCATACGGTTGTGTTCATTTTGGTCCTGAACAATCCTGGGTTCATAGGAGCTTTAGATAATTTAGCCATTTCATTCTCATAAATGCGACCCCACATTACTCCTATATAGGTGACACAAAGTTTATAAGTATCATGTAATACTAATTTATTCTACTGTTAGTGTCATTAAGAATGATTAATCATTCATCCTTATTGTCATAGGTAACATAACTTTCCTTATCATAGGAATGAGCAACTTGTTATGCTCTGTTACTTGAGTTTCACCCAACTAGTTTTCCAAATTGAACCTAGACTTTGATTTATCAAATTGCTAGGTTGGGTTTCCGCTAAGTTACTTCTCATTGGCACATTCCCTTCGATAAATATAACACTTGCTCTTTTTATATACCATTTGTCAATTGATTGAAATATTCTCCTTTGATTTTATAAAATCAATGGAAATAATGCCAGTGGAGAGCATATGTTTTAAAGTGTTATGTGCCTTCACTTCCCATTATACATATGGTGTTTTGCTCTCCCAATAGCAGCCATGCAGTCACAATGCACACATATGGCCGTCACAGGTTGAGGCCACATTGGAATATCTTCCAAGAAATTCTTTAGTCATTCCGCTTCTTCAGCAACTTTATCCAAGGCTATGAATTCTGATTCCATTATTGAACGTGCTATACATGTTTATTTTTGTGATTTCCAAGATACTGCAGCCTCACCAAGTGTAAATACATATCCACTTGTTGCTTTTTCCGTATCATTCGAAATCCAATTGGCATCACTATATCCTTCCAAAACTGGTGGATATTTGGTATAATATAATCCATACTTCATTGAGTATTTTAAGTATCTCAATACTCTAACTAACGCATCCCAATGATCCTTTGAGGGATTACTACTATATCTTGCCAATCTATTCACAGAGTAGGCAATGTCCGGTCTAGTATAGTTCGTGATGTATTGTAGTGTGCCAATTATACGAGAATATTCTATTTGGGACACACTATTTTTCTTTAATGTACTCTTAGGATCAAAAGAAGTTTTAGACGGACTACAATCAATATGTCCAAATTTCCGAAGAATTGCTTCCACATAGTGTGATTGGCTGAGAATATAACCATCACTACTTCTTTGAATTCGAATTCCTAAGATAACATCAGCTTGTTAAGAACAATCAACAAATCCAATAAGTTTTATTTAAACAGAAACTTATAAACGAAATACAAATCAAAACCAGAAACTTAAAAACAAGTAACCAAAATAAAAATCAACAGAAACTTACAATGCAAGTAATCTAAAAAAACAAAACAACACACTGACTTTTATATATTGAGGCTAGCACAGAGGCTATGTCCAATAGCATAATTTCGCCCATACTCTTGTGCTTGTAGTTTCGTTGGACGTCTACCACCAAGATTCAATAATCTGCAAGTCAAAAATCTGCACCCGATGTTTCGACCCCTGGTGAATCTACTGGATGTTTGTTCTCAAGGTTCAGTAAGTTTGTATATGGAAAATTCTATATGTATTAGATATTCTGTATTTTTCTATTCCATATCTCTTTATAAGGAACGAAAGTAAGTGGTTATAAGTGCCCAAACGTTTTCAGTTTTATCAGAATAATTGTTTTGATCAGACACAACTTTCTGATTCAAAATCAAAAAATAAAAAATAAAGAAAAACGTTAGGTAACAAGGAACTTGAAGAATCACAAGAGCCCAAGAGCCCCAAGGCCCAAGGCCCATCTTTGAATAATTAATATATATTAAATCTATTAATTGCCATGCCAACCACACATCCAAGCCCAAGCCCAAACCTTGCTTTCCAATTTGATATAAATATTTAAAGAACATTTATAAACTCTTCACTTTTATATGTGGGACTACTCCCTCTATTTGTTATACAAACTCTTACAATACCCCACATTTTGTATAGCAAATAGTGGCGATACTGTACATAGCATGATCCAGATAAAATTTTAAAAATAATATGAATTAGAAGATGTGTCTATTGGACTTGAACCTTCCTTAGTAAGTACTTATTGGATTTACCGATGAGTTAATGTGTATAGGAGACATTGAACTGTTCATCATATTTTATAAATCAAGACAATAAGTATCACACATATCGAAATTTTGACACCTTTTGATTCATATAAGTGTGTTCATTTTGGTCATGAATAGACCTGGATTCATAGAAGCTTTAGAGAATTTATCCATTTCATTCTCATAAATGCGACCCCACATTACTCCTATATAGGTGACACAAACATCGTTAATGTCATTAAGAATGATTAGTCATTCATCCTTAACATCATAGTATCATAATATTCATTATTATAGGAATGAGCAACTTGTTATGCTCTATCGCTTGAGTTTTACCTAACTAGTTTTCCACATTGAACCTAGACTTGAATTACCAAATTGCTAGGTTGGGTTTCCGCTAGGTTACTTCTCATTGTGTTGGCTTTAAGCCCATTCCCATTGATAAATATAACACTTGCTCATTCGGTATACGCTTTTTTAATTGATCTGTAATATTCTCCTTTGATTTTACAAAATCAATGGAAATAATGTCAGTCGAGAGCATATATTTTTGTAACGACAGGTAGTCTTATACTGTTACGTTGTAGTACTGTGGTATTGCGGGATGAAGATAACATAATATAAATTATGTTTGGGCACAAATACACTCATGAAATGAATTTGGGGATGATCGGTTAATTTCCCGAAATTTCAATACGAGACTGTATAAGGTACAACTCCAGATAGACCACAGTATTTGGGCCATAACAATCTCATTAGAAGTCTGATTTCTATGAATTTTATATCGCCAGAAAGCTGAGATCGAGATTGTAACACCCCGCCAGAGGTAGGATGCTACCGGCAGGAGACAGGATTGACCCATCTCCATAAGCCTTGAATCTACCGAAAATTCGGCATGAAGTATCTTAAAATCTGGGTAACCTGGATCGCAGTCCAGCATCAAAAGCAATCCAAGAAAATATCAAACCAACAAAAGGACCTCAGGTCCACACAAAACTCATCAAAACCACAATCCAAGGGTTCTGTGCCCACAACATCATAAACAATCAAACTTTAATTTATTAATACAAACCACATGCTCAGCACTACAAAATAAAACAATAAATCAGATATCCTAATCTTCTAAAACTTTTCCCAGGACACTTGCGAGGGTGTCTGCCGCTTGGGTAATCCACGTCTCGAGAATGACTTCCAAAGCTGATATGATTGACCAATCTACAAGTCAACCTGCAAAACTGGCAAACTGGTTGGGTATGAGTTTTGAAACTCAGTAAGTAACCCTGCTAGTAATACAACAAACAAGTCAAACATTTATGACAAACAAACAAGTCAAATATATCAGCCGTTTATCAGATTTACTAAGCTACTTCAAATTCGAATTTATTAATTTGTTATTGTTCTTTATTCTTAACTCTTATCAAAGTTTCACATTTTCATATTAACATATGTGCTAATCTAATAGCTAACGCCCAAAGCATACGAAGCAAATCGTATATATATCTATACTTTTATCACAATAGTTTAACTTTGAAATATCATCAAATCGCTATGTTAATAAACTTTTCTCAATACCAAATCAAACCTTTCTTAACTTCCTTTAATTACAACATCATTACAATGACTTAACAATCGCGATTCATATACATTTACACATACCTTAACACGCCCCTCTTATATACATGCCAAAAATAATTTCTAAGGTTCTTATACATATGCATGCATACCAATACAATTTAACAAACGCGCTTTATAACATCTAACACACATTAGTTTCCGAATTCATTAACTCATTTCACATAAGCATTCGTTATCCATATAATCAACGAGCTCCATCATACACGTACATACACACAGTCACACATACAATCATCATACAACTAATCATGACGCAAACTTAACAACCAATACATCACAAGGCATACAGTCAAACAATACATACATATCACGGCACACCAAGTTTGTCATGCGACTACTTATGCACATTCATAACAAACATTCCAAAACATGACTCAAACACTCACGTACAAACATATGTTTCAAACATATGAATACACCTCTTGTTACCAAATTCAAATGTCATACCTTTAATAATTCTCATAGCTTTTCCTTTATCGATCAAGCATAATCATTCAGGCTCTTTATCTAGGAACATCTGATATAACATCTCTTATCAACTGAACATATCCAACCTATACATATCTTAGTATCATATGCATATACGAATACATACTCATATATATTTACACATTTTCATATTTATTCACATACACAATTCATATCGTTACAGATTCATACCTTTATATACATTCATACATACGCATAGTCATTAACATCATTAAACCTCTTACTTCATATTATGCTAATAACAAAAGCCATACATGCGATGATCGTTTCACTTAGCTACACATAACCTTGAACTGCTTCTCAAACTACTTCTTAACTATCTTCTGTTTTACCTAACATATTAATCATTTATACATGTATATATGTAAAATCAAGATACGAAATCACACATTAAGCTCATCGCATGAGTTACTTACCTGGCTTCGCAGACACTTCGACTTTGGACCCGATCTGTCAAAACAAATCACAACACATGTCAGAACCGCTATTTGCGGAACTTTCTACTCATCTATATAAACTTCCGAACTTTCCCGGAATACACGAATCCTCACCGACTCTACGGTTTAAGCTTCATCACTCTAATATGCCTTTCTATACTATTCTGAACTAACTAGATAGCCCATATTCTCACTTTACGCGTTTGCGGAAAAGTTTCCGCAAACGCTACGGAAGGATCTCGAACCCTCCGAACAAACCCAAAATTACCT